>JAHREE010000193.1:7405793-7538949 GCA_033628505.1 Tringa tobata | reverse complement strand
GGGGGGGGGGGGGGGGGGGCCCCCGGAGCGGCCGCCGGCAGCGGGGCTGCCCCTTCGCCTCCCCCCACCTCCCCGGGGGCGACCGCGGCTCCGCGCCGCCCCCGCCCGGCGCTGGGACGGGAGGGAGCCCCGGGGCCCCGGGTTTGGGCGCTTTGGGGAAGGGGTTCCTGCCGTCCCCGTGCCCGGAGCAGCCTCGCAGCGCTCTCTAGGGAGAAGAGGTGCGTGAGGGTTGCCCCTGCTCCCGAGTTAGGCTAAACCCGCCTTTGAGCGACCGATACCGGCCGAGCACGAAGGTAAACGTCTTCCCAGCCGTTTCTCCATCCGGCTGCCGGTCACCGGGAGGGCTGGGAAGCCCTTGAAGGTAGCGGGAGGCGTGGGGCTGCCCCTGCCTTCCCGAGGGAAAGCGGCTGACGTTTCCTGGGAAGCGCACCCAGCTGCCGGGGCCGTCGCGTTTTCCCCTGCCTCTCAAGGGGATTTTATCGGGCATGCTTGCCTTTAAAGGCTGCTATAGGTTTTTGGCTTTTGAAATTTTTATTTTTGGCGTGGCATCTGCAAGTCGCCACCGAAGGGAGGGGGCAAATGGAGGAGGAGGAGGAGAGCAGCATCGGGAGCTGGAATCCTTTGGAGTTAGGCATTATATAATGCCCCCGCAGTGTCTTGCGGAGCTGGAAACCTTTGGGGGATATTCCCAAGGGGGGTAGAGGGAAGGACTCTCAGAAGGAACTTTTCTTCAAATCTGGATTTCACAAGTGCTGTTTTTCTGTGGAGCTTTGCAGGTTTTTAGACTAGATGCTTACTGTCTTCTTGCCTTTCCTTAGTCCTGGCTGAATCCCCCCTTCGTTAGCTGCTGCCAAGATCCAGCGTGTCCCACGGCAAGTGGCAGCGCTTTCGCGGGTGCCTGGCTCGGGATGAAGCTGCTGCAAGAAGTGACACCCGCTTTGACCCTTCCCTTGTCTCATCTTGCATTGATTGACAGTGGCTGAAAAATAGGTCTCTGTCCACTCTTAAGATATCTTTCTAGGCTCCCAAGCCCCACCTTCTGCTATTTAGTTCCTTCCATTACCGATTCCTTTTTATCTGGACCAAGGCTTTCTGTTTTGAGACGGAAGAGCGCTGCAGAAATCTCCCGAGGCTTTCTGTACCTATATTTAGTTTCGTGAATGATGCTGAAAAGCTGTGTCTCTGCAGTCAGGGTCCATTTGTGTATCGCTGCGTGCTCAGAGCGTGCCCGGTTCGATGGAGGTGTGTGCCCCGAAGCTGCAGATTGGCGTGTGCACGTTTCTGAGAGTTGTTCTGCCCAGCCTTGTGTTGCAATGTGCTCTCAGCCATAACTGTTACGCACACGAACTGCAGAAAGGTGCCTGGGTCACCAGCACACGAGAGCGTGTAGTTTGTGCCTGCCTAGGACCGAGCACCCTGAGGCACCAGCTGGTCGGGTTGGAGATGTGCGGAACTGGGAAGGATGGGGTTCCTCTGGAGCGCTGGCTGAAACGGGAGAGGGTATAAACTCGTTGAAAGGTTTGGGTTATCCTAATAGACTTCAGGGAAATCTGTCTTCCACGTAAATCGTTAATTTACTGACATGAGAAAGGGGAGGCATCAAGACCTTGCATTCTTAGTATCGGTTGACCTTGAGTTATGACTGTCTTAAGAGTATGTACTATCTAGGGCAGGTTTTCAGGGTTTGCGCTGCATATTTACATGCTGATGCTGAAGAAGTTGCATATTAAAATAACCAGTAGGGGAGGAGAGCTTGGACTGTGTCTCAGCTGGGGTCTCCGAATGAACGACGGATAGCCCTTTTATGTAGAGTTGAGGAAGAGAGGGAAGGTGAGTTCAGCTGTAGCATAGCTTTCCTTCTTGCAGGGGGGAGCATTTGGCTCACGAGGGTGCTCCTTAGGAGTACTTCACTGCAGCTTTGGCTGAGCGTGGGGCTGAAGGAGTGTGGCACATCCAGGACAATATCCCCAGCCACGTTATTCTGCACTGCTGTCTCAAGCAGTGGAATGGATTTACTCACAACCTGTGAATGTATTTCTTTGGGGCTCTGTCTCACGTATGAAAAGTAAATGTTGTTGGTATGTTCAGCTGGTAATTGCCACTGAATGAATTCGGCATTGCTACAGCCTCTTGGTCCGTTTTGTTCAGTCTCCAGACAGTGTTCCCTGCCTGCTCTGTGTTCTGTTATGTTTTAGGGAGCAAGCTCGCCCACCCTCCTTGGAAATCTGGCAGATCAGCCTCTGTATAGGTATGAGGGGCTGGTAAAGCAAAATAAATGGGAGTGTGCGGGGTGGGAAGACTAGAAACAGTGATGGGAAGAAATGGGAATTGCTGGAAGGTAGAAATGTGCTTGAAAAAGAGGAAACCAAAATTGCTAATGAGAGCAAGAGCTCAGATTCATTAACAGAAAGTACCCTGGTCTTATCCCCCTTAATCCTAAATCAGTGAAAATGAGTGTTAAACGTGGCCCAGTACATCATTCACTAATTGCAGATAAAAGAGAGAGTCTTCGGTGGATGAGAATTATATGCTAAAAAGCATTTTCTCTGTGTGGTGCATGGTGAGGTTGCTGGCTTGCGTGGAGCACAAAGCCCTCCCTTTCTTGGACAGCCCAGTGCCTTGCTGGCGTTTTCCTCCGAATCTGTTTCCCATCAGGGCTGGGAGAGGGGGAAGGTGTCGAGCATCCCGGAGAGTGGGAAGGGAGCTGCTGCCTCCTTAAGGAGTCCCGCCAGCCCATGTGGCAGCCGGCAGTGCCGAGCGAGCGTGTGTGTGTGTGTGCGTGTACGTACGTATGTATGTATGTATGTATGTATGCCTTTGTAATGAATCACCCCGCCATTGTCTGCTCCCCTCCCTGCTGCCAGCCATGGAGCCTTTCACCTGGGCTGCTGCCTGCCGGCGGGCCTTCTTCCAAGACGGGAAGAGGAGGAGGAGGAGGAGGAAGGGTTGCTCGTGGTAATTAAAGCCAGACTGGGGAGAGCTGCTATTTTCCAACTGTGGCACCCCCTTTTCCCTCTTTCTCTGTCTTGAGCTCCCAGCTTTTGATGTGGGTGTAGGCAGGAACATCTGAAGGTCCCCTTTTGTGCAGCTGTAGGATCACCAGTCTCCATTTTGTGGCACCATTTGAAGCATCTTTGCTGCCCTGCCTGCCAGCGTGCCCCCTCTTGTCCCCCCCCAGCACCCCGCGGAGGCTCCAGCCAGCGCCGTTTATCTTGGCACGTGTTTGACTTGCTACGCTCTGCCCAGGGCTCGGGGAGGTGATGGCGTTTGTGGCTTTGAGACTAATTTATGTCCTTGTTAAAATGAACCAGCAAGCAGCCTCATTTTTTCCAGAGGTTTTCTTCCCTTTCCCTTCCCCCTTCCATAACCCTTTCCCTCCCAGACCCTGGGAGTAGCTGTGAGACAACTGTGTGCAGCCAAAAGTTCCTCGCTCAGTCAGTGATATTTTTTCTAATTAAAAAAAACCACACAAATGCGGAGCTCCTTAAATAGAGATCTTATTTAAATCAGAGCAGCGGCTGACTCATTAAAGGCCTCTCTGTCTCCTTTTCGTTCCTCTGCCTCGTTCTCTTTCCATATCTCTTTCTACCTCCCGTTACAGTAATGGTGTGATAAAACGGATCTTTGTCTGTGTTCCGTGTTGGGATCATTCAGGGGGTGCATATTTGGAGAGGGGGAAAGACAGGAGACGGGGAGCCCTGTCACGACAGCCACCTTGTGCTAGCTAAAAATGTACAATGCATCCCATTATAGGAGACCGTCCTCCTTTGTCTGAACTGTCTGCAAGGGAGACCGAGTCCCAGAACAGCCTCCCCCCTCCTGTCTCCTTCCATCCGCTTTAGGATCTGTTTCCCTCCAGGCAAGTTAGGATGCTGCAGGATTCCCCTGCCCCCCGAAAAAAGAAATATTTTTTTTTTTTTTTTAAAGAAAGAGCTTTTTCTGTGCATAGTGGAAGGCTCTCTTTTTTTTTTTTCTTTTTTTCCTGTCTGACTTTTCTCAGGAGCTACCGCTATTTGCCTGTCTCTTTTCCTTGCTTTGAGTATTGCATCTCCTTTTCCTTTCAGGCCAAGTGTCCTTGCTGCTTGCTCCTTGGTCTGGTGTTACTCTTGCAAACTTGCATGAACTGTCTAAAGGGAATCACTCTTTTCTCTGTCCATGGCCTTGTGTCTTCCCCTTTCTTTGCCGTTCGAAAAGAGGTGGTTGCTCACGTGGTACCTGACTCTGTGCCCATGCCTGTCCCCTAGTTTTTGCTTCCCTTCTACTTTGTTTTAGTGCTGCAGACACCATGTCAGCAGCAGAGGTTTGTGAGAGAGGAATCCTGGCCAGTCGCTTTTCCAGGAGAATCTCCCCTGGGAATTGAAAGATGGATCCGCAACTCACTTTCCCTGATGTAGGGCTACGGTTGCTTCAGGTAGGCCTACGAGTTGTGTCTGTAACTGTTGTGATACTTGGAGATTTAACTGCTGGATGAGAAGAGCTTATTCTTAAGGGCTTAAAAATCAGGGGGGCCTGTCAGGATCTGGTGAATGTTTTTGTTTTTTTTTTAAATTCCTTTTCTCTTTTCCACCTTTGCTGAGCACTTTCAAATGTGACGGAGTAGAAGCGGACCACTGTAGGTGCTTGCAGAGCAGCCTTGGGATGGCAGAAGCTGCATTCAGCGTTGCCTAGACAGGATGGCGATGTAAAAGGCAACTTGATATAGCGGGGCCATTTCCTTAAGTCCCTGTCCTAGAAATAACCTCACTGCTCCCTAATGTATTTCTCGTGCAGGTGACTAGGTAACCATCCCCGGCTACCTGGGAATTGAGAAATGAGGATGCCTAAGTTTGCCACAGTACGTGCTGTGATATTCGGATGACGAGGCTGTGTAAATTTAACATACCGTTTTATTGTTATTTTAAGAACTATTAATTTGTGAAGTATCTGGATTAGTGAAAAGGTTGTAGTCAGCTACCAAAAAAATACTAAGAGTTGAAGGTTGAGAAGAAGGGAAGCCCTTAAAATCAGCAACGTCTTTCCCTGTGGGTTATTAATTCATGATGGCTCCATTGCACTTAATTAGTATTGACCAGCCTTCTACTATAAAATTCTAACACCAGCGTGAAAGGGGGCTGCAATGAGGGGGGCTGGTGGTTTTTTGACCTGAATTCTGGTCTTATTAACTGCTTCGGGTAAAACGCTTCGTGTGCCTGTTTAAGATACATTTTCAGCAGATGATGTGTGCAGCTGGCTGCCCCTTTGCAATGATTTCCTTAACCTATTTGTCCCCCAGCTGCAAAGTCACAGAATTCTCTAATGGGTATCCCTTAGAGGTCTAAGCACCAGGGAGGGGGGTGGTTAGTTTGCCTCGGTCTCCTCTCAATTATTATTTAAAAGGATGTAGTCAGGTGTTCTTCTGATATGTTCCCTGGAATTGGGGTAGGGAAATGTTAACTTTGCTACCAAAAGTATTTTGGTTTGCTCCTGTAGAGTTATTTATGATCCTGTGCTGTACTGGACAATTTTTTGCTGGGCTGCTGAAAGTTGTGCTGTGACCAGTGAGGGCTGGAGATACATAGTCCGGTTTTGTAGAGTTTGCAGAAGCTAGAGCAATTAATGCTCAACTGAAAGCTTTTTGAAAAAACAGTGCACTTTGCCTATATAAAAGAAAATAGAACAAATGCTGGGCCTGTTCAGCAGTGTGCTTTGTTTAAAATATCTAATTTTTTTTTTGCTTTGCAAAACTGTCCATTGAGCAATATTATTCACAAACTGAATTGAGAGTTATCAAGATGGTAATGGGAAGGCACTTCAGTTCTGGGGCATTTCCATATTTTAAGTTGGGAAAGAAACCTTTATTTGTTCTCTTTATTTCTGTGTCTATTTATGATACTCTTTAATCACTTGATTGCGTGCTGTTTTTTTCCACAAGAAAGGAAAGAAAAACCAGACAACCCTCCACCCGTCCCCATCAGCTCCAGTATATGTGGCACCACGATGACCTCTGCAAGTATCAGTAGCAGGGTTGGCCATCCCAGATGCATCCCACAGACCTCTGCCACTTACACTGAATGTGTAATTAGCTGTCATTTTCTGCGCAGGCCAGCTTGATCTGTGTTTGCCAGTTGGTTTTGTATATTTGCTGACAGCAGAGGAATGGTGACTTTTCGCAATATTAAGCTCTGGTTTGTGCTTTGGGAATGTACACCAGTAGGCATATTTGCCCCGCTCTTTGTTCTCTGCCTGACCTCTCCTGCCTCACCTCTGCCATCCATCATGGGTCTTCTTCTTTTCATTCTTTCCTTGTGATCCCTGGTCAGTAGCTTGTCCAGTGCAAGTCCATGTTGTCCTTGTCTTCGTTCCTTTCCAGTAACGTGATGTCCTGTTTTGGCACATGACTTTACCTTGATTATTTCAGTTCTTTCTCAGCTGAGTTACAGGCTTGCTTATTCTTTCTCTCCTGCTCCTCCTCCTCCCTGTCCTCACTACAGTCTCCTTGTCATACGTTTTTTTAACTTCTCCACCCACTCCTTGCATTCCTCGTTTACTTTGCCTTTTCTGCTCCTATTGTAGTCAAACTTGTCCGATATATCCCTTTCCCCCCATCACTGTCTGTCCTGCTGGCGCCCAGGCTTCTTGTCCCAATTTACTTTCCTTCTGCTACATGTCCAGACCTGTTTTTTGTATTTGAGGTGGCTGGGTGCTACTCCATATTACTTGATCCCTACAAAGGGGATGGTGCAAATTACAAGAGATGGGTCATCTCCCTTCTGTCATTGATTTCCAGACCTGGATCAGACATGGCAGGTATCTCCTGTGAAGCTGTGGATAAGCCCCAAATAAGAGCATGAAATCACAGAAAACGGGGTGCAAGTGGCACTGCCAACCATCCTCAAGAGCATGTCTGTTTTCTGTTAGAATAAACTGTCTAAACCATTCTTGATTGTGGGTAACCTGCCTTAAAAACATTTGCGATGCCGCTGCCAGCCTTGACAATCCCAGTCCTTTCCTTTCTGAGCGTTGTGAAGTCTTTCCTAATATTTAACATAAAGCTTGTTGCTGCCATTTGTTCATTCCATGATAAATACGAAGAACAAATTGGTTCTTTCCTTTTTGTCAGGTTTTGCATACTAGATTTTTTTTTCTTTTTCTTTTTTTTTTTTTAGCCTTTTTGGACCATCATATATGGCTTTATTAGCAGATTTAGTTGATAAAATGTAAGACAAACACTAGTTTTCTATGGTTTTGTTGTAATGTTGATAAGATTTTGGTGGCTCTTTAGTATGGTTGCTAAATGTAGATCCCTGAAATGCATTTTTTTTTTTCTGTTAAAGATGAAGTCCTTGTAGACTTTTCAAAGTGGGGCTGGTGGTGGTTTCCCCCCCTCCTCCCCAGTCATAAGCAAGACAAACTATTCTTGCTACTTCTCACTTGGGTTGATTAATACAGCTGAAGTAACAAAAAAAATTACCAATCCCCAAATGAAATGCAGATAACTTGAAAAAAAAAATTAGTTTGGTTTCTTAGGATTATAAACAACTGAAAACAGGGTCTTTGCGTTGGGAAGTATCAGCCAGCCTGGCTGTACCAGCCCTGCCTGTAATGGAGACTTTCACCCTGAGTAGTCTCTAAATACCTGACTGGAATTGCACTCCAAGTAGCCTGTAATCTGAGGGTGCATAGAGACACCAAAAATGTCCAAGTAATTGCGAGGGTAATCTTCTAGCCTGCAGTCTGCTGAAGACTGCCCTCGGGCTGGGAGTCTCGAGTATGGTTAAAACCCTCTGAACTGTCCTCCGGGTTATCCTGCTTAAAATTCATAGTCTCTGCAGTTGTGGTCCTGCAGAGTTTAGGATTCCTGTGTGCTTTGTAAGTCCTAGTCTCGCTGAGCTATCTGGCTTGGAGGGCATATTTGACTTTCAGATAATTGCTTGTGATTAACCAAGATTTAGATAATCAGAGTTTGACCTGTGCGGTGCATAGACCATCATTCACCTGTCGGGTCTCACTGAGGCTTCTTATTTGAAGCCTATGCTCTCCCTCCAGTCCTAATGGTGAAACCTGCTTTAAATTACTTAAAAAGACTGATTTAAAAATGCCTTGGAGAGGAGTTCAGATTTCTTGGACAGTACTAGTCCTCCTTTGTCTCACGTACCCTCTCTGAAGAGTGAAACACCCTTAATTTGATTTGTTGCTCTTTGTAGCTTTTCTTATTTTAGCTCTTGCAGCATATGAAAGGAGGTTAACAAAACTGAACAATTATGCAAAGTACATAGGAATATTAGGGAGCAGGAGTAAGAAAGGCTTTTGTTTTCCAGCACGTGTCCCTTCCTGCTTTGTAAAATGTGGTTGAGATAAGTAGGGCAGCAGGGGAAAGGATTACAGAGTTTCAGCAGGCAGAGTTTTAGATATATGTTGTCCTACAAAGGATCCTTCCAGCCTGAATCAGGAGGTAGAGGTGAAAGAGCCTGGTAATTTGGTGAAATTAGCGAATTAGTCTATTTGTTGACTGTTGGTTGGACTATAAGGTATTGTGGTATGTTAGCTTTGCTTGGTGTTCAAATATTTAAAGTGCATTAGTTTGCTTTAACTTTTCCCTTTGCTTTTCTTTGTGTATGTGATGAAGTTGCTAAATGTTGTTACATTTGCTTTGCAAAACCATTCTCTGGTCTGCCTCCACTCCGTTCCAAGACAAAGCTCTCTTCTGTCTCAAAGCAGTGGGAAGGGGAGAAAAAGTACTTCTAGGAGTCTTTCTTACATATGTTTGGTTTGGTTTGGGGGTTTTTGTGTGATTTTTTGATGGGGTTTTTTGGGTCACTTTAGACCACGTGATGGGACCAATCTGTGGTAAAGAGTGTAGCATGGTGAGAAACAGGAACGAGGAAGGTGGTGACGGGAGGCTGTGGTGAGAACTTGGGACAGTTCCCTGCTCCAGGTGTCCTTCACAGGGACACGAGTGACAGACTGTGAATGAGTGTACGCTAAGTGTGACTGATGAAGAGGTGTATAGTCAAGGAGGGACTGACCCTCTTGGTAGCAGAAAGAATTTAGGTCATCCAAAGCCAGTTGCAAACCTTCATTCTAAGAGAAATTTTCCAAGAGACTCAAGATCTTCAAAGCTTCTTTTGGAAGGGAGAGATGCTGCAGGGAGTGTGGGAATTAATTTGTTGGGTAACATGGACTTCAGAAAAGTGGAAAAAGTACAGCAGAGACCTTGATGCTCCATCAGAAAGCAAGACTTCCAAATGCCTTGTCTTATTCAATGAGATGAATCTAAATTGGTTTAAATCAGATTGAAGGTCCTTGAGCCGCATTTTCCATCAAGTCTGAAACTGTAGCTTTGGGCAGCCTGATGGCAACTTTGTCCATAGAAAAAATGAAGGTCCTCCTGAAGCAAGCCCTGCTGTGAGGAGGTAAGAGTGGCAATGAAGTTACTGTCGCTTTCAGCTCAAATGTGACTTCTCTGGACTTTTTTTTTATAGTTGTTAGTAGTACTCTTAATTGGCTTTGACAATGATGTGCAGGAGTTTTACTGCAAGTGTGGCACAGATATCAGGAGAAAGCTGCACCAGAGGCTGCAGACTTGAGTTTCTCTGTTCAGACCCATACCTGCCTTGCCTCCTGCCTGCCAGCTCCAAGCCTCCCTGCCTGATGGGTGGCAGGGTCCTGCCTGGCAGCTCGGCCACGTGGCCAAGAACATATCTCCCAGCCAGATCTCTGCTTAAAGCAGAAGTATCCAGAAAGCCAAAGTGGCTTTTTTTAGTGGGCGGGTAGGAAAGTCTGAGCTATGTTATTTGTAACACAGGAAAGAAGAATAGCTAGAGCTGAGTAATAGGAATTTCTTAATGTTTTAGGAGAGTAAAGGAAGACAAATTTCATTCTTCTAGAGGGCTTAGAGAGGACTGTAGTGGCTTTCAAAGGTGTGGTAGGCCTCTAGGTTAGCTGTGGGGCTCTGTGTGTCACCATATAATTATTCAGAGATACTGTCTGGCCTAAATCTAGGAGAAAGGAAGCTGGTGGCAGCAAAGAACCAAGTTCAATTGATACGATTTAAATGCAGAGCTGAGCTGAGCCTCCTGGCTACTATTCTGGCAATCCTAGCAGAAGGGTGTTGGTGTGGGGCAAGGCCTCCTGCAGCCAGTCCAGCTGTGAAGTGGTTTAGGAATTGCCTTCAGCTGTGTCTGTCCCAACTTTCTGCCAGGGTTTGCCGTGCCTGTGTGAGCTGTTCCTCTGCACCCGTGTGAGGTCAGGTGCCCTAGTCCTGCTGTTGCTGAAGTGCATGGAGATGAGGCCATTAATTAGGTGTGATGCTGGTAGTACCTGGCAGAAGCAGAGCACAAAGCTAGGGGCGGTCACTCAAACCATTCCCTCTGTGATCCACAAAGATCAACCACAGCTATAAAATGCAGGTGGTCCTTGTACCCTGTGGTGCCAAATTCTAGGATTCTGGAAAGCCTTTATGTCCTGGACATGCAAGAGGAAGCTGTAAGAGCAGTTTTCATCTTAAATGATTTAATGACAGTTTTTCACGTGTCCATCTTCCTGTGAATCTTCTAGTGCTTTTTGAAGGCCTAACAAAGCAAAGGGACTTCAGGTAACAATAAATATGTTGGTTGCTGTGGGCTACTTTTCATGCTGTCATTGGCCACTTCTAAACATTAACTCTTCCTAAAAATTTATTAGGACACAAACAATGCTTCAGTTGTGATAAGCTTTGCTAGCCTGGATGCCTGAAGTTGGAAAGGATCACACAGGACAGAAAAAATGGGTTACAGAGCACTGATTTGTTCTTGCATTTGGTGCCTGTGAGTGCTGAGTGTTGCCTACCCTTGGCTTCCAGCAGAGCAGGGCAGTTCAGATCCCTTCAAACGAGATGAAGTTAAAACCGAGCGCTGAGGGCTTGCGCTGAAGAACATTTCTCAGGTTTGACAGTGTGATGAGGTATGTCTGTGGGCTGTGCTGGCCCATCTGGAGGATGATCGCGTGGAGCTCATCCAGCAAGCTGGGTCTCCGGCTTCCCAAGCTGAGAGTGCGTTGGGTTGCAGAGGGACATCTGTTTTGAAGGAGCGTGTTTGTAGGACAGAGCAACTGTCTGTCTGTCTATAGCCTCGGGCTGATGAGAAGGGATTCTGGTTCTTTATGTCCTCCTTGCTTCTGATCAAAATTTTTCCATCTTCAAAAGAACAATTCACTTCTGCTTTCTTCTTGTTTTCAGTTAATTGTGCCCCTTCTGAAGCAGTGAGGATTAATCATCTTGGCCGGTTACATACTTGTGCTGCAGGATCTCCTTCCTCTGTGACCTCAGTTACAGTGTTACGGGTTTCACACATCTCGTCTCTTAAAGGAGGAGGTTGCACCTTTGAAAATTCGAAGAACTGGCAGAGTCTGCTGAAATCTTGTGGTGTTTTAGGTCAGCTGTCAGTGATAGAAACCTGATCTATGGCAAATCTTTCCCTCCCTCTCCCCGGGGTGTCTGCTCTGCCCTTTGCGTGCCAGTGGAGCTGATATGATCCAAATTAACTTTTTCATCTGTTTGCATTTATTTTCTGAGTCATGAGAGGTCCTCAGGAGCCGCAGGATTAAATGTTGTTTTCCTTCCTAACACTTTTTGTATTGTAGCAAACGTTCTCTTTTCGTTCTTGCCTGGGATCGGATGCCTTTTTTTCTCTGTGTTGGTGTGCTGCTGGGTATGTGGCCCATCATGGGAATAACACGGAGCTGCACAGTCAGCAGAGGAGCACTCATTATTTTGATGTCTGCTGCAAAATGGTGGCTCCTGCTCTGAATTACTTAGCGAGGTAATTGCTCATTTTCCAGGATATTTTGCTTCCTCTGTATATGAGGCCTTGTTAATAGGATAGGAAAGTACAAGGTGTTTTTTGGGCCAGGCTGGGTCTGACTTCTGTCTGGATCCTTTCGTTTTAGTGATGTACAAAGGACAGTTGGGGTGGTGGTTAGGCAGGGGGTTGGAACTCGATGATCTTTAAGGTCCCTTCCAACTCTAACCATCCTATGATTCTATGTAAAATCCCAGGAGTTGCCGCTGGCAAAGCAGCGGGATTGTTGTCAATCTCTGAACTACACTGCTGTGATTATATTAAAAATATAAAATAGCAAACAGCATCTTTTTGGTGGTGTGGCTAATGGCCAGTCTTGAAGGAGGGATGCTGCTGCCATTCCAGGAGCCTTCGGTCAGAAGGGACAGAGGGCGATGGCAGGTGATTGATGCACCTATTCGTTAGGCTGTCTGGAGAGAGGTTTTGCTGTTTGACAGTCCAATACTTCGCTTTGGAGCCAATTCATGCCATAGAGCAGGGGGATGAGAGAGAATTTCATTAATGGGAAACCGTCCATCCCAAGCAGGCTATGCAGCACTGGGATGCTCCCTTGGTCTCTTTCCTTGACCGTGAGGACCATGGATGAAATAGCAGGAGCTCTGGCTGGCGGTAGGAAGCTCGCTCTCGATGTGCTGCAGGACCCTTTCTGCTCTTAGCAAAGACCCTGCTGTTCCCCTTCAAAGGTCTAAAAGCAGCTCAAATGAGACTGCAGGGTAATTTAGCAGTTTAATCCAAGATGATGCATCTGCAGACCTTGCTGAGTTGTCGCATGCCCTTGCCCACACGCCCCGCTGTGCCCAAGCTGTGACAGGGCTGAACTGCTTGGTGCCCAGCTTGTACCTTGAGCTGGGCCAGGATCCAGGTGCGAGGAGTGTCTTCTACTTGCCCTCTCAAAGGCATCTTTGAGACCATGTGACGCGTTGAAGTTGCAGTTTAGTTACCACCACCTTTTAAAGTGAGGGCACCAGGAAAGGCAGAGATGCCTCTCTTTTTATACACTATTAATTACACTCTTTTAAGATACTTTACCTGGAAAGGAGGTGCCCTGGTGCAGCTCAGTTAGCCCCGGCAGGCTAGCTTGTACCTGTCAGTTAGGATAACCTAATTATGAGGATGTCTTTTGGCTTCCCCTCACTCAGAGTAGGCTTAACTGTTTCCTGAAGGCTTCTCCAAATAGTAAGACCAGCAAATATCTTAACGTCTCTTGAATCTAGGGAGATACGCACTGGAAGCTGCTATGAAAGTCCATTTTTGAGCATGGCCATGGGTTTTATGGCCCCATAAATTTGATCCTGAACAAGTGTCTTATATGTGACTTTGATTTCTTTCAAAATTTACTGCAAAATTTTGGTTGTTCCCCAAAATTGTCTTTATAGTAAAAAAAAAAAAAAGTTTATAGGTGAGAGCATAGCTAAGGTCCTAGTTAAAAAAACAAGCTTTCAGCATTATGAAAGTCAAAATAGCCCCCAGTACATCAATGACATGCAAATGACAGCTGAGTAAATGAATGCGTTTTTTGTTATGTCCTAAACCTGTTTTCTCGCCGATTTAATTCGTGCCAATGCTGGCCAAGTTGTGTACATCTGTTAGCATCCCACAGAGAGCCCAGCGGAGCTGCTAGCGACCAAGAAATGCCAGAGTAAATGCACCGCTGAAATTAAGGGAGGGAGTTGTGGGGGGGAGAGACGAGCTTTCACGCTTTCTCTCAAGCTTTTGGGTTTGGTGATCTTGGATTTTTGCTCTTCCAAGGTGCAGTATTGAAGATTTAAGACCCCGTGGGGTCTTTAAGCAAATTATTTTCTCCCCGAGCGCGAGCACTACACCCGAAAGCCAGAGGCCCCAGAAGAGGTGAAAGCAAAGCATGCGGTAGCCTCCTTCGGCACCTCTGTGGAAAGCAGAGCACCTTTTTACATTTTCACGGTGTTTTTGCTTGTTTGGAAAGTAACCGGAGCTGTGCTCATGAATATTTGAGGCTCTCGGGTGCCTGTGGAGGGCTGGAGGGAAGGAGGGCCGAGGGAGGGAGGGCAGGCGGTGAGGGGAGCCAGAGGGGCAGAAGAGGGAGCGGCCCCGGCCCTGGGTGGCTGTCTCATCTCTCTCATGCTAGTAGACTTCTCATCGGGATGAATGTGCTCTGAAATATTTATTGCCCTCTTTAAATATTCATCGCTGCAAAGGCAGCGCAGCCTGATGGCAGCAGCAGAGCCTCAAGGGACAGGGGCTGCAGCAGTCCCTGGCATTTCCTTTTAGTAATAAGAGAAAAAGATATTTAAAAAATAAAAAATAAAATAATAATCGGGCATTCCCCCACTGCAAGATTGACAGGAGCAGTCAGGCGTACGTCTCGGTGTTTCCTCTTCGTGCCAGAGACTCGTGTTTGCTTTCGGGCTCGTATGCTGGGGTGCTGCTCTTGGTTGCCAGATGCTAATGCTTTTTTTCCAGGCCTGTATCCTGGAGCGA
Source organism: Tringa tobata (assembly GCA_033628505.1). NCBI lineage: Eukaryota > Metazoa > Chordata > Aves > Charadriiformes > Scolopacidae > Tringa > Tringa tobata. The sequence continues at coordinate 7,524,676 of JAHREE010000193.1, read as the reverse complement.
GTGGCTTTGTTTAGCCTGACACTGTGTGCCTGAAAGGGGATGTGCAGAAGGGGAGACCAACTGGCCTTTCAGTTTAAGTTTTGGATAGCCTGCTCTCTTGTCTTTCTGTAGGTGTGAGCAGACAGAGCGAGGAGCGGGGCAGGGGGGAAAGGACCTTTCATACGCTTGGCTGTGGAAGGTGAAGGTCTGTTGGCAATTATGAAGGGGTAAATTTCATGGGAATTTATGCAGTAACCTATTAATGGAGCTGCAGATGCTGATAGGCGTGCTATCGAAATGAGATGCTCTTACATCAATTTAGCCTTTAAGGTTTATCGATTTAGCGTCAGTAAAATAGAGCAGTTTAAAAGTGGGGCTACCAGTAATATGCAGTAGTTTAATGTGAATATTTGATATATTGCTGCTGTTAAACCCACATATGTTTTATGTGACCGAGGCGTTGATGTGGTGGTGAGAAGGGGGAGCAGCATACTTCCAAAGGTGCTGCTGAGGGGGCCACAGGAGCTGCATTAAGGGCACCCAGCCCAGGAGGAGCCATCTGAAAGATGGTCAAAGGTGCTGCTGGCCTCAGTCTTCACCTTTCAGCTGTGCAGGTGGCCTCTGTAGGGGAGAAGTTCATGCTGGTTCCTGGTTACAGCAGGAATTTGGTAAACATGCTTTAACTGGAAGGCCTGGGGGAAAGAGGCTTTTAAAAGGATTTTGTAACAAAGGGGAAATCTTTCCTGAGGTACTTGACAAATTCGCTGTGTAGAGCCCATCTTTGTGCTGGCTTACATGGGGACGCTCTAAAAGTTAAGCATAAGCGAAGCAGGTACTGGCAATAACATATGCTAAATGTCCACGTAACCTCTTGTTGTGGGATGAAGTGGCTTTCAGGTGCATTTTCAAGTTGCGCTTAATGTAGCGTAACTATGGGCTGATGTGAGAAGAATAGTCCCTCTCGTCTCTCTGCCCTGGCCATATGTTCAGCTTCCTCACCGCTTTGGGCATCGTGCTTAGGCAGATATAAAGCAAGACAGTTCAGTTTATGACCAAACAGATGACTATTGTTTGGATTAATTTTCTGGCTATGGTCATGGCATGACTAGATCTCACAACTGCCGGGGAGGGAAGCTGAGCCGCTGCTACCGAGGCCAGTTGGTAGTTTATCTTATTAGGTGGTACATGAAACTGCATCTATACTTCTCAATGGCTTGTTCCTCTCTAGAAAGCGAAGTCATTTTACTTATAAATGTGTCTGCTGCTTAGTTTAATCTGCTTTAATTTATGTGCATCGACTTCCAGCAGCTCTTCTTAGCTTTCCAGAATATTGCCCTATAGATCTGGCTTTAGGTCGTCTCTTCTGTCTGTGTGTGTTGTAGGCCATTAGGTCTCACTCGGGTACCTCTGTTTTGAATGGCATAATGTTTTCAGCATGAAGGCATGAAGAGATGGAAAGGACCGAGTCCTTCTCACAAGCTGACTTAATGACTGTCATTTAGAAATCAGTAAACAAAATAAAATGGTGTCTTTTACCAGAGCTGAATTTATCAGACTCAGCTTCTGGCTATTGGTTTTCTTGATGCCTTTGTTCATTAGATTAAATATTATTAGTGCCTGCTTCCCCCCCCACCCCCCCGCCATCATTAATATACTTTCACAAAATAATGAGTTGCCAGTTAATTATTTTTATTTTTTTTTAGATTGCAAACAAAATAGATTGGGCTTTTCAAGTTTTTCAGTGTACAGCCATGTGGCTTTTTCTGATCTCATGGTCTTTTTTTATGGCTCTTTTGTGTTCCCTTTTGAATTTTTTAATTCCCTTTTAAAAATTCTTACGTGGAAGCACGTATCTTATTTTTTGTCTGGCTGAGGCCACATACCAGAGTAACAATGCTTCCTGCATCCTACTTGTTGGTAATATATCCGAACAACTCTAGTCACTCTTTGTACCAGGCTGCTGCACTGGTGAATTGCTTCTCCGTGACCCTCTGCTCCTTTCCAGAACCTCTGCTTTCCAGGACACATAGCGGAGGCTTCCTTGAAAATGGAAAACTCCTCTTGGAACAAATGAGGAGATAGGAGAATGCATTGCTGGAATGGAAAGTAACTGTGGGAAGAAATCTGCGTGGTTTTTTTTTTTTTTTTAAACCGTCAAATTTCTGTTCTCCAGTGTGTGCCAAGTCAGTCACAGATTTCCCCCGCCCCGCACCCTGTGAGCAGCTTGATAGAATATTGTTGCTGTGTTACTGAGTCCTGGCACTCCACTCCCAGATGAGTCCCAGTTGCCTCGGCTGGGGCTGTATGCATCTCATCCCCTATCTTCTCTACTGAATTCTGACCGTACCCGCGATAGCCCGGTGGCAGTGAGAATGTGACAGGGCTGAGACATTTAGCTGCTTGCATTATAAAAAAGAGCCCCGAGAGGAGCTCTGGTTTTGTATTTAAGTATGCTGTATACGTCTCGTCCCCCACCTTTGCTCTATAGTCACGTCTGAACGCGCGGCTCCTTGCTATGGTTTCTGCCAGCTCTGCAGTTCTTTCCGAGGCATTCAGAGCTCTCCAATTGATTCCAGATGTGCTCTCCCCTTCCTGGCGCTTTCTCCCTTCCTCCTCCTCCTCCCTGCGCTGGCAGTGGAGGCAGGGCTGCTTTTTTTTCCCTGGGAGGTGCTGGAATTAGTGCGGGCAGGCGGGAGGACTTTCCTGCTGGGTACTGAAATTGGGGGAATTGAAGGGCCCTGTGTAAGTGCTGTATAACTGAAGCTCCCTGATGGAACTTTGAGGTTTGTCCATCCTCCAGGAGCCAAGAGAGCTTGGAGCAGCACCTCCGTGCAGCTCAGTACCTCCTTCGGTTCATTCCCTTCACAGTAGGGGAGAGAGGGACAGGGAAGCCTGATGCCAAAAATGATCTTCAGACTCCTTCCTAGAGGGGCGCTGGCTATATAGAGAGATTGGGGAGAGTCCATTACAGAGAGCTGCGTCACATAGTAAGGGCTTTGAACAATTCCTGTGACTAAAGTAGATACCAATCTTTCGAAGGGGCTGAATGAGTTTCACAAGGATTTAAACATTTGGGAAAGCAGTTTGAATTCTTGAGGTGGCAGGAATAACTCTCCGCACTCACTGAGATTTGCTGATGTGCTTGCGGATACAGGGTGATAGTCCACTCGCAGAACAGGGACGTGGGATGGAAAATTGCTTATCAGTCCAGCTCAGGTACCTGCTTGGGGTTGGAGAAGCAGATACTGGTTTTTAGAAATACGACGTCACCTGGAGAGCTACTGTCTTCCTTGAAACAAAACTGTCTGAAGTGAGCAATCTGACTGCAGAATTAGCTGAGGTGACGGTAGCTGTGACGCTACCCTGACAGCCTGGTCAAGAGTTATCGTGGCACCAGGCGGGATTTTCTTCCTTGTTACGTTTCCATGTTCTGCAACCCTTCTTTTACTGAGCAGCACCAGGAACCACTGGTTGGCTGCTTCTTTTAGTGCCCAGCCCAAACTGTGACAGGAATAAGGCAGATCAGCAACACAGGCAGGTCCGCTGTGCCATCTTAGAGTCACGTACACGAGTGCCCAGGTGCCCCGATGGAACCATGGACCACTCCTGAAAGTGCAGTTACCACGCTCCTTCCCCACCGCCGGCCTCCGGTTCCTGCTGCCTCCCTGCCTGAGGATCTGCAATCATGCAACTCTGAGTGTGATCGGTTTGCTAATCCGCTGAAAAGCTAATGGTGGTTAGCTTGGATTAAACATACGTGACACATCTGCAGCACACTGCTGCTTAGCTATGATTCATTTGAATTCTGGTCCAAAAGAAGAAACTTAACCCTCTTCGCCCGACAGGAAAGTAATCTCACTTGTGTGGGAGATGTTTCTGCCACTCTGGGTGCCTGCTGGATTAACATATGACTAGATTTGTAATATTTTGAGACTTAATTTTCATATTGATTTGTTGAAAGCTAGTCATCTTATGGAAATCTTTTTTTCCCCAAGAATGTTTGACTAGGGATGTGAAGTGGAAAATATTCACTTGGAATATTGCAGAGGTGGGAAGAACACAGCCAGGGTAGGTGCTAAAGGACTGATCTGGAACAAAATATTGAGCCTGAGCCCTTCTCTTACTTGCTGGCTTTGCTGCTGAGGACATATCCATCCTGGTGACTTTTTCCTTTGTTCTAGACCCCCACCCCCTTCTCCCCAATAATTCTCGGAGGTAGTTTCATTCCTAATATGGAATGGAAACAGATGTTGAGACCTTGATGTCGTCTCTTGAAGCACAATTCTCTTTCTAATCAACCCCAGAGAGCGTGAATTGATTGAAAGCGTTTGGTGGGACGCCTTTGTGCCAGTAACATTTAACTATTTTTTTTGGATGAGGGAATAATGTAGATTACAGGAGCAGAAAAGAAGTGCTTTTTTTAAAAGCTGAAAAAAGTATATTTCGGGCTGGTAAGTAGATGTGGCTCTGGGCCTTATTAATGTTGTGTAACTCTAAAGCTTTGGCTATATCCAACAGGAAGCCTCTTTGCAGGTTGCCCAGGGGCTTCTTAATTAAGCATGTACACATTCAGCACTGAAAGCCTGCGTTTGTGCATTGGGATAGAGCAAAAGTCGACCATTACTGGAAATAATGACAGCACGGGGATGAGTGAGTGCTTCCTGTGTATAAGATAGGACTATAATTTTCTTTCATCCTTTCCTCCAAAAGAGGGGCTTGAACTTCTCCATGAAGTTCTTAAATGCATTTAAAAAAAAAAAAAAAAGGCCAGCTGTTTTATTTTACAGAACAGTTTTTGGTGGCCTGGAATGATAGAGTGTATATTGGAAGATAACTTGTTCTTCCTTTACATATCTAGGAGAAGCAAAGGGAAGATTATCTAATCTAGTGCAAGCTTGCACCAGGAAGTTGGAGAAAACATGCCTTTAAATGGTTAGCTAGGTGCAAGCTGGAGTGCAGGCATCTGGTTTTTTCCTTTTTTTTTTTCTTTCCAGGTGAAAGATTGGTTTATTTAGACTTAAACCAAAGCAAAAAGCATTTCCTAAAGTGATTACATCGGATTTAAATTCAAAAGAAGAATGCATACATATAAACTTTCCTCTGTTTTAACAAAACTAGCCTAAAACTCCACCAAACTTTTGCAAAACTACCTATAGGTAGAGCATGGAGGATTCATGAGGAATTGCTCTTGTGCTCATGGTAGGAGAGACCAAATCCAGCATCCTTTTTTGCTACCCCAATATCTCATACGCTGAATGAAGATCAAGCTCCAGATGTGCAGATGAAATACAAAACCTCTTATTACTGTGATCTGCTTCAAGGTGCTTTTATAATTAACTCGCATCAAGAAAGAGTGTTGATTTTATCAGTCTGGGTCGGCAGACAGACGGACAGACATGCCAGTCTCCCTCTCTGGAGTAACAGAAATGCCTTTGTAGTGCAGACTGTGGGTGTCAGGTTAGGGTCACGCACCCCTCTGAATCCGGGAAAAGGTTTGTACAAAGATGAAGGATATGAGAAGATGGTTATGTCCTTTGTATATCCTTTTCACCTCTAAACTTGCTTTCCATAGGCTTTTTAATCACTCTACCCATTCAGAAACTAATTAGTAAAGAAGCAGCCATGATGTAGAAAGTGTTATTGCTGCATTTTAGGGTAAAGTGCTTGTATGATGTATGTGGGTTCATACGGCCAAGTCACTGTTTTGTCATGACTGGGGAGTTGGAAAGCTGGCACTTTATCATCCCATCCATCACTTTGGCTTGTGTTTGAGTTTCTTCATGACTCTGAAGAGCAACAGTACAATTTTGAAAATCAAGACTTAGGCTGGACATGCAGTGAAGAGCTACCAGTTTAGGTTGGGATTTCTCTCTGGTGTAATGCCCCAGCCTGTGGTTTTCTGGAATGGATAGTGCTCAAGTTCCTGGTAGGTCTTTCAGTGTCCCTCATGCTGCTTTGTAACAATTCCCATTTGTGAAGAAATTGCTTGCTGATACATTTGTTATCGGTGGGCAAAGTGAGGGATTGCCTGGGGAGAGTATTAATGCCTGGTGGAGACTGCAGCTCCCTGGCAGCCTGAGCTCATCCAAGTACTGGTGCCCAGTGGCCCTTCCCTCCCCATCTTCTCCACCCCCTCTCCTTTCTGGCTCCAGTTCTCCTTCAACTCCTTGCCAAGCTGTTTCAGCACTCTTAACTGGGAACAAAACTAACCTGACAATGAAAAGCAAGTCGTGGGTTTTTTTTCCCTGGGATATGTGCTGGAATGGCTCAGCGGAGGGTGGATGGAGCACCGTGGCTGGCAGGGGAGGAAGGGCAGGAGTGCACAGCTGGGGTTGGGACAGCACCAGATGTGCAGAGCCCTTCTGGAGCCATGGCCAAGAGTGACTCCCACTGGGGCTCCTGCCGGAGGAGTACTGGGAGGGAGGCTGTGTTGGAAAAAGCTGGGAAAGGGACCCTGCTACAGCAACCTTAATCTGTGTTTGCCTGTGAGAAGCAGGAGAAATGCAGCCCATGGTCCTTATTATTGTTATTCTCTTGCTCCTGGGCAGCAGCATGGTGTGGTAGGCTCTTTCTCTCTTGTCCATGTACAGGCAGGGAGCAGCATTTGGGTGCTGCTGCCAGAGCTGTATGGCACCTTTGCCTCTCCAACAGGAGGCTGTGACCTGGGTTGGAGCAGGGATGGCACAGTCCCTGCCTCTCCCTCCCTCCCTCAGAAAGATCTCTTTCCTGCAGAGAGCTCAGGGTGGGCAGTAGCTCCAGGTTGAACAGTCACGCCAGGCTCTTCAGATCTGAGTTACAAACATTTTACTGTTTACAAAAGGGATTAGGTTAGTGCAGAGAGCAAACAGTCGTAGCCTGGAACACACTGGTCTTCACAAACAGGTTAATTGCCTCCCTCCGTTAGCTGCAAGTCAGTTGGCTCAAGGTTTCATGAAATGAGTTCAGGGGAGGCACATCTTTTAGAAACCCCATTCCACTAGTGGGCATATACTCTCATCTATCCCAATGATTTGGGGTTTACCAGAGTTGAACGGTATATTTTAGAGATTATTTGATGTTTACATGCTGCGTCATTTCTCTGCACCTTTCTCTGATGCTTATGACTCGCAGTAGGGTTATGGACAGCAGAGACTGTTTACCTCGTGGCAGTTTATGTAGAAATTTCGATACAGAAATTGGACCAGTTTAGCTTTACCAGGATTATAATTTTTATTTGGTTGGTTTTGCTTTAATATCTATGCATATTATGGCGTACCAGTGCAGAAGGAATCCGGAGGTGCGTTGCTATAAGGCTCCTTTCATACCCCTTTAATTACACCCATTTTTCTAATGAGCAAAACAAAACCAGCCCTTCACAAAATAGACTGATCTCTGACAGTTTTATGGAAGTAGGAGGCCTTTGTGTGCGTTTCTGGTGTTTGCTCTTGGCGCTCCAGTGCCGTGATCTTGGATCACCACCTGCTGTCTGCTGAAAGAATTCATCCTACGTCGCATTTGCTGAACCATGTTGCTCCTTGTTGAGACATCGTCCCCAGCTCCTACCCTTCTGCAAGGTTCCCCTACGTGCAGTTGCTTAGCTTGGAGCTACAAAGTTTGTTAATTAAGTTAAAGCTGCGTAAACGCTTAGAAATGTGTCCCCATTAGCTAGGTTGTTTTTTAAACAAAACGTGGCATGGGTTTGTATTAAACTGTGTAGGCAAAACCCTGACCTAAGGAAGGAAATTGACACCTGCCAGGACATGGCTGGACCTTTGTAGGGCTGAGATTAGGGTCCTGAAAGGGGAGCCCAGATGGCTCTCCTGTGCCCTGAGGGTTTGGGTGCTAATGAATCAGATGTCAAGATTTTGCAAGAGGGGAGCTGCTTTGAATTCCCACCTGATGTGGATGAATGATTTTTGTGAGAGCAGAGCAACAGAATGAAAAGAAAATATAGGAATTACTGGTTTTCTTTGAACTATAGGCTGCCATACCTTGCACTTAAGCTTTTTTCCATTTTTTAAGGAGAATGTGTTTACACTTGAGTTCCAGTTGCACTGAACAGCCTTTCCTAGTTTGAGCATGGGATGACAACTCGTGTGGGTCGATGCATGGTAGCACAAACTCATGGAGGGAATCAGATAAACTGGAACTGCTGAAACTATTCCTGCGGCCAAATGTCCCTCAAGCTCCATTGCTGGAGACTGCCAACCATCCTGCATTGTGGCTGAGAAGTGTTTGTCTCTGCTCCTGAACATTAGTTAAGATTTATTTCATGCCATCACACAAGTTGAAGATAGCAATAGTTTTTAGGGGAGGCTGCAGATAGGTTTTCCCAGTCCTGTGATGGCGTCCTTGCGTGCGTTTGGGGATGGTGACTACTCTTGGACATAGCCATCTCTGTCTGTTGTTGCATTTGAGTCAATGTTGAAGAGAATTTCATGAGCCAAAACAGGTAGGACTGGCAATGCAGTAAGGTATGTTGTCAAGACTGGATAGACAAAATACTCTCAGCTGAGGCTCTTCTATCTATGTACCTTCACCAGGAAGTTTGGGGCTTTTTCTGTGTTCTTTGCACCCAAGAAGTTGGAAAAGCAGTGCCTCTGACTGTAGGATTAGAAGTAGGGTGGTTAGAAGTAGGAAGAGGAGTCCAGGTTCTATGTTTGAAGATAAATGGGATATATTTTTTTTTCTGTGTTAGTTCTTGAAAATATGAAGTGTTGTGTAAATGTTGAAATTAGGTAGAATAACAGAAGAGGTAGAATCTCCTCTGGGTCTGGAGGATATCAGTATGCTGTGCAACTTGCGGAGATCTCATCGGGAGTCCTTTTCTGTAGACACTAGTGGAAACAGAAGAAAAGTAATTCTAAAGCATCAAAGGAAATTAAAATTACCAAAAAAAAATTCAGATGGGAAACGTGTACATAATCATATCAAGAGAAAAATAACTTGAGATACAGATACTCTGTGGGATGATGAAACCTGGACAAGCATAATGGTGATAGATCTGAAGATAACCTGAGACATTAAATTAAGGATACATTTATAATAAAAGATAGGATTTTTGCATGTAAGGAAAGGGAAAAAAAAAAAAAGGAGGGAGGAGGGAAGTGACAACAGTATTAAGAACATTTAATTCTGCACCAGAAGTCCCTTATTTGAAAATCTTAGGAAGGTCAGAGAGAAGTAATAAATAAAGTTACCAGGATATTTTGGTGGTATGATTAAGCTCAAAATAAATATGTATTATCAAAACACCAGAAGCAACAGAAGAGAGAGCGAGCATTTTTCGTCCTTCAAACATTTGTAGATAATTGAAGAAGGGAGAGAAAATATTTAAAAAGTTGAAATGTGTTTAAACTGGAAGGAACAGTATTAACTGAGGGGTAAAAACATTGAAAATAAGATTATATAAGGTTTATGGGCTGGCATTTTAAGTAGTCTAAGAGTGAGATGAAACAAAATGCTGGAGTGTGTCCTTTGGGGAGCAGCCCCACACTGTTGAGAGGACGGCAGAATAGGTTTTGTTTGTGGCTAATTAGCATTCTCTTCCTCCTATCTGGGGTACTACTGGCTTGTTCTAAGAAAATTGGAAATAGTTTCTGCTGCTGCATCTTTCCTACCAATTTTTGAAATTGAAAAAAAAAAAAGACATTGGTTTCATCTTTAGCTCTTATTTTAAACACAAGAAAGGGGCAGACAATGTGGGCTGTAGGGAAGCACGCAGAGTGTTGGGTATAATGAAAGCAGGAGGCAGTGTGCGGACAGAGCGGAGCTGTTGTGACAGGGGATAAATAAATATTCGGAGTAGGTGAGCGATGGGGTTGCAGATACCTGGTTTGCAGTGGGACAGCCGTCGCTCAGCCTCTCCTCCCTCCCTCCCATTGGTAAAATGGGGATCTTGATGATGGTTTAGGTTGAGTCAGAACCTCCCTGCTTTGGAGCTGAGAACGGCAAAGTGTGTGAGCAGAGGTGGAAGGCTGGTGGAACTGCCTTCCATTTTGCAGGGGGGTGTGTGTGAAAAAAACCACCACCCTGTCCTGCTTTCAGAAAATGTGCTCGGGGTGTGAAAAACCTCCGCAGAGCTGCTACCACGCCATGCGGGGCTGCAACGGCTCGGGGGAGTGCGTGCAAAGAACCGAGCACTGGCCGTTGCTGGCACACTTGCCTGATTTATTATTATTTTTTTTTTTTTCCTTTCTCAGATAAGGCTGCAGAGTTTTGGGTTTCTGCAGGCAGCAAGGCTTTGCGGCGGCGGGACTTAAGTTAATGAAACCGTCCGTGGTTCGGCGCGGGCCGAGGCTGCAGCTCGGGCTCTGCTAAGTGGTATTGAATGCCCTTCCCTCTCCTTCTCCCCAGCTGCGGGAGCGCCTGGCCACGTGGCCCCCAGGGGAGGCAGACCAGATAGACTAATGTCAGAGCAAATTTGGGATTCAGCCAGCGTCTGAATGACCCGGTGCTGGCTGGAGGTGCTCTGCATTTATCATTGTTTCCTTCGCCCGGAAGGGAAAGCTGCAGGTAGGCTGATAAAAGGGACTGAAAGGTTTGTCCAGCTTCACTGGAGGTCCGTCAGCCCCCGCACGCTCTCTGCTGAAAGGCTGCTTGGTAATTCCCACTCTGCCTTTCCTATCCCCAGGATAAGGTCTGCTTCTTTTTTACTCCATTGATTTAAGCTTGCTGGTGTCAGAATAGGCTCGAGCACCTCCGGGCTTTGTGGGGGAGGACCCAGGGCTGGAACAGCAGCCAAAATTTAAAATCAGGATTAGTCTGTTGACACGCACATAAATCAAACAGCCCTCCTATCATAAATCTTTTCCATGGATTTTTTTTATTTATTTTTTTTTTTTTTTTCTGCGGCGGTGGAAGCAGTAGGAGCGGTGCGGCAGCCTGGGCTTCCCAGGGCTGGGTTTCAATGTCAAGGCTGTTCTCCTTCATCCCAGGTGGCTGAATGCAGCTCCCTGTTCACCCCGCAGTGAGACCCCTGCAGGGCTGCACGCTTTCATGTTTGCTTCAGGTGGTTTTTGGGCATGGTGGGGTAGGTTTTTTTACTGTCTTTGGGGGATATCTTTTGCGTGGTCAGCTGTCTGTTTCTGAGTCATCTGGTTGGTGTCAACTACATCTAAGGCAGTGCTAAAAGCTGCTAAAAAGTCTGCTGTCCTAGCGTAAAGGTCTCTGTGGGATACCCTGAGCTGAGGGAGGAGTGGGTAATTAATGCCTTGTGTAATGGTAGTGATGCTCAGGACTGGGAAGAGAGTGAGTGTGCTCCAGGCTTGTGTTTTCATCTCAGGTCCCACAGCTCTTCTTTCTCTTCTGCACAGTCAGCACAAAGCAAATGGGATGTTCCAGTGACTGGTACCTGAGCACTCGTGCTCCGTATTCAGTGCTGCCAGAGCAAAGGAAGAGGCTGCTGCACAGATCAGTTTTAAAACGAGTACTTCTTTTTTTCTCACTGTAATGGAACAGAGAAATGTGCTCTGAACCGTGCTGTGTGCTTGCTTGTGAGCAGGGCCATGAGGGTCAGGCTGGAGGAGATGGACCCAGATACGGTACTTCTAGATATTTTAAAGAGCCCTGTTCTTCTGTGTTTCCTGTTCCATTCCAATGTTTCAGTGACTCTTCCACCTTCCAAAATAATGCCTTACTGTGTGTGAAGTCTTGTGTGAGATCACAGGGGTATGCAGTTTGCAAGCCCCATAATTTGTTCTCCATGTACCACCCGGTAGCGAGAAAGTTGCGCCAAAAAGATTAAGAAAACAGTGTCATGGCTCAGCAGAGCGAGGCATACTCTTTGCTAGAGACTAGAACACTGTGCAGTGTTATGTTGGGTGGGATATTCACGTGTGTATCATTTCTCAGGGTGATGTTTCGATCCATCTTCTGTTGTATAAAGCTATTTTCTCCTTTTCCTTTTCTTCAGGGTAACCAGGAGCCAGCAGCAACTCCTGATGCAATGGTGCAGCCATTCACCACAATCCCATTTCCGCCACCCCCACAGAACGGGATTCCCACAGAGTATGGGGTGCCACACACTCAGGACTATGCAGGCCAGACCAGCGAGCACAATCTGACGCTCTACGGGAGCACGCAGCCGCATGGAGAGCAGAGCACCAACACGGCCAGCACGCAGAACGGATCTCTTGCAGTAAGTGCAGAAGGGTGCAGAGCCAGGAGAGCAGCACAGCTCTTTGGGGGGGGGAAAAAGCAGCCGTTGATTAGATTTAAGTACGCAGCAAATATTGGCAGTAGACCTGAAAAGGAGAGCATTATAAATAAAACATAGCTTCTGACCTTCCTTTATTGGGTTCCTGCTTCTGCCTTTTTGCGTGTTCCCCTCATTAATAGGTGTCTGCAAAGAACAGTAGTACTAGGGATCATGGTGCATTGTCTGAAGTCAGTCCTTTACAGAAGTGTTAATTACCTTGTGTTAATTGGCGAACAGTTCAAATGAATGTAATGGAGGCAAATTCTGGAAGGTCGGTGGTACAAAGGATTAGGATGAGCCATATGCATTGTAGGTGTAATCCCAATGTGGTTTTGTTTTCAGGAAGCTAGCAGAGTAGAAAAATACTTTTCTTTGACTTTCTGAACATGGCAGGGAGCTTCAGAGGGCAAAGATAGGAGAGGACCTTTCGGGTACTGGGCATCCATTTGCCAAACAAAGATTTTCACCTTCTTATATATTTTTTATTTTTCTTTTTTCTTCCCATGGCCTGGAACTGGCACTGGGCAACATGCTGGCAGATTATCCCAGGAAAAGCTTTATCCACCCCTTAAGCCACTTGTTAAGACTTAACTTCCTAATAAAGAGCCTTATGGTGAGAGCCTTCGGTGCTCAGGGGCGGATTTAATCTGTTAATGCTTTCAGTTTTACTTGTAGTTGGGTGTTTGGCTAGTAGAGATTATTTTTCCCCCTGCAAGTATTGAGTGAGTTCAGTGCCAACGATTGGAAGAACCGATAGTGCCAACTCGAGTGTGCACGGTTCCTGGCGTGTGCCTCTGCTCCTTCTGCACTGGGCAGTGGCTGCACGGTTGGCACAGCTGGTTATGATTTTGATAAGGTATCTTTGAGTATTTTGAAGAAGAAAAAGAGTACAGACCCTGTAAAACACGTTGATAGTGCGGAAGGGGAACTTCAGGTGGCTTTCTCAGCAAACACAAATGTGGATGAGAAGAGATCAGGCTGGGAATAAAACGTAGAGCTGATGCAGTGTGCAGAAATGCAAGTCATCATTTTAGTACCAGATTGTCCGATGTCCTTCCAACCCATGAGATCTGGGCTGCCAGTCTCCAACAAACAGCTATCTTGAGCACTGCCAGTTGGATGGGAAAGCTAGAAACGGGGAAATAAAACAGGGCAGTGGCTTTCCCCGTGTATTTTTGCTGTTCCCAGCCTTGCCCAGCGCTCAAGAGCCTTTCTTTTTAATGGAAATGATGCGAGCCTTGACCTTGGATGTAAGCTCTTGCCAACCCTCCTGCTTCTCTTCCATATTAGGAGCCATCTCCAGTGCGCTGCAGGGCCGAGCTCTGCGTTTCATCAACTGCTGCCGGCTGCGGGGAGCCCACAGCGCGCGGGGAGGCTGGCTAGCCTGCGAGGAGGGACCGGGAGCCCATCTGTGCGGGAGGGAGCGTTGCTGGGAGACTGCTGGGGAGGCAGCAGTGTTGCCAGGAGGCTGCGGAGGGAGCCTGGCTGGCAGGGGTTATCCGAGAAACAGGCTGAATAACACGGAACGCTCGTCCTGGCTGTTGGGAACAGGTGGGCACGTCTGGTCTGACCATTTGAGGTGGTTAAAGATGTGCGAGCCGAGTTTGCTGGGAAGGGGTAAGGGTGCAGACGAGCGCGTCGCCGCCGCTGCTACGGCTGGGACTGCTCAAACCCAGAGGATCCCAGATGGTGGCACATGAAGCAATCCAGGGGGAGGGGGAAGGCGCCTCAGCCAAGGGCTTTTCACACGCCAGACTTTCACATGCACAGGGTCCTAGATCTTCTTGTGTCCCTTTATCTTTCTGTCTAGGACTCCTTCTGTATAAAGTTATTTTGATTCTGTGGGGTGCATTTGGGACGTAATGGCTTGTAACTTTTCTCCTTCTCAATACGTTGATTAATGATGTAGGAACTAGGGCAAGGAAGAAGGCTCAGTAGTTACTCAAGCTAAAGCATGCTATTAAAATACATCAGAACGGGTTGCTTGTTTCACCTTGAACATCTCCAGCTAACATCAAGCATCTTATCCGCCACATACGCTGCTTATTACTTGTTTGACATACATGTTCAATCCATGTGGACTAGGCTGCTGTGCTTTAAGGCATCTTTTCCTTTCACCATTTTGTTGTCTTGCTCAAACAAAAGTCATCGCGGGTGATACATGATCCTTCCCTCCCATTATTGCGACCGACAAGCGCAGCTGCTGGCGTGTGTGAAGGCGATACCCCAGACTGAACAGCCGGCAGATTTTTTAGCTGCTGACTTGAAGCCTCTGCTCCCATGGGATGATTCAGAAATTCCTTCAGCCAGACAGATAAGGTCTCTCCTTGTTTTTAAGAACAAGGCCTGTGCTTGGTCCAGTTGGCAGGACAGAGCAAGATAGCAAAAGGTATGCTCACATGGTGGGGGTTTCCTGCTTTTTCAGGCTGGTAGCCTTTAGGACAATTGCAAAAGTAACAGAGAACGTGGGGTGACTTAAAGGTCCCTCATGGAGGAAAGGGGAGTTCTGTCTGATTGATAAAATGTTATGCAGCAATGTAATGGGGTCTATAAAGGGGGCCCTAACACACTGGGTGGGAGCACCTTTTCATAGAAACTTGACAGATTTTGGCAGGCAAATCAGATTGAATGATTTGAGATTAGCGGGGCTGAGTTAATAGACAGTGATCTGGAAGCATGAGGTCAAACATCAGCAGTGAACTTAAGTAAAATAAACATTGAGAGTCAAAGTCCATGCCTTCCTACGCAGTCTAAAAGCCCCGAGCAAAGGGGCATGACTGGTTGGTGTCATCAGCTAAGGATGAGCTTGGCTCTGGAGGTCTGAATGTGGTGGAAAGCATTCAAAGCTCTCGGAGCAAGGGCATGGAAAAGAAATTGGCACAAGAGGTGGTGTGATACAAACAGCTTAATATTTTGGAATCTTTTTTTTATTTTAGGATCAAGCCTCATCTGTGGGGCTTTGTTTCTTGCCTGGCATGTGGGTCTCCCGGTCTTCATCTCCAAGCATCTGTCCTTTCTCTTGATACTGTCCCAAAGCACAGCTGAAAGACCTGGATTAAAAATAGACTGAGGTACCAGACCATATTTGGCCTACTCGGTCTGCTTGTTGCAGCCTGTCTCTTAAACCGTTGACATGTTGCATTTCACTTCTTAGGGTGGTTTCTTCCCCCTTCCCCCTTCTTGGTTTACATTAGTGCGTTTATTCCTAATGGAGGCACCCAGCGCGGATAGCTGCAAGTGGAGATGCTAATTAGGCTGCAGTACCTCTGGCAGCTGAGCTGATCTAAAGATTCACTGCTGTCAGAAAGGAGAGATCTGGCTCCAAGCGCAAACTCCCACTCCTATTTACTGGCTCTGGCATTCCTTACGTGAGCCACTTTAATTCACTGACCTGGCAGAAAGCTGTCCAATTCTTTTGCTGGGTTAATGAATTAGAGCAGCTCTTGGAGGGATCCAGCAAATGCTGTTGTTGCAAGGTAAGTGTGTGGAGTGCATGGCCAGAAGCCGAGAGCAATTGTCAGCTCGCTGCATCTCCTGGTACTCTACCCGCAGAGGGAAGATTAATCATCCGCTGAACTAAAAAAGCTTGCTTGATAGTAAATGCAATGCACTTAATACTGTGAGCTGATTATTCAACTCATTTCTCTTGTTAATGTCAGAGGGAAGAATTTGTATGTCTGTATAAATTACGGAATGCAGCTGGAGGTACAGAAGTAGAGGAATAAGTTTATGTAAATTACTTTGCATGAAAATGGCAGGTGCTGTTGCCTTGGTGTTACCTTGTCATGAACCAATATAAAGCATTATTTAATTACAGAGCATTGTGTCTCTCGGCTTCTTGATGTGCCGTACTGAAACATATTTAACTCACCTGCTATACCATAAAGGGATATTGACTTTCTGATTTCTTAAAGGAGACACATCTGTGGTCGGGCACCCCTGTGTATCGTGTTGAGAAGCAAGACAGGGAAGCTGCTTGATCATCTGGCTGTGCCCCAGACATCTAGCAAGGGTTTGGAAAGAAGGGAGCCAACAGCACCAAAGGTTCCTATCCGACTTTGTAACACATGGATGATGTTATAATGAAGGCTTTCCCTTGGGTATTTCTTCCCTAGTCTGAGATTGCAGAATTTTCCTCTGTAATTATTTTTCATCACTTTAGTAATTAAAGCAATTGCTCATGTGAGGTATTTCAGGTGAAGAATATGTTTAATGAATATCCTCACTTATCTCTTGATACTGCTGAGCAGGTAGACACAAGGAAGAATTAGCTTCAAATGAGTAGCTCACTGCTGATTGTTTGGCCACCTCAGCCTGGAAACTGGCATATTGAGGTAGCAAACTCTGACATTTAACATCAGGAATTTGCTTTGAATATGAGGCAGATTATTTTATTATTTCGAGTATGAGGCAGATTATTGTCAGTACTTGCAGACTCGCATCTAGTGAGGCAGATTTAAAAATTATTTTGAAAGAGAAATAGGAAATAAATCAGCAAATATCATTATGTTAGAGTATACAGCTGCGATACTTCTGCATTTCTCTCAAAGGTTATAGCGTATCTAGAAGTAGTACAGGGAGGGATAATAGTGATGATGAAAGGGATGTACCAGGTTCTTTATGAGAAGAAATGAAATCTTCACTTACAAAAACAGCTGACAGGAATGAAGGCATATGGCAAGTACATAGAATTTTGAATGCTATGGGAAATTAAATAGGGAACTTTCCCATTCACTTACTAGGATGCATGCAGGAAATAATCAGGTGGCACATACTGAAAAAAACAGGGGTTTGTTTTTTGTTCTTTCCATATGATGAAGAATTTAGTTGTGGAACTCTTGCCCATGGAATTCTTTGGAAGTCGAGAGTTTAAACAGGCTCAAAAAACTCATTAAACCATTACATGGGTGATAGATTCATGGCCAGTGACCGGCTACAAAGATTTGAACTGGCTCAGTTTGCTGGAAGCTGGGACACTGCTGGAGAAACATCAGCAAACATTTGTTCTATTCTTATGTCCTTCCACAGATGTTTTATTTGGCCATTGTCAAAAAGAGGATAGTGACATGGATGGATGGTAGTCTGTCATTGTGTGGCTGCTCTTCTGCCGCTGTCAATGGAGTGGTCTGGGGGTGACCACTAGCTCAGGAAGTCTTGCAACCTCCTTCATCTGGTCAGGGCATCCCTGTTTTGTAAGGAATGGGCTGAAACTGCTCACAAAGGGTTTGGCATTGTGCCCAGCAGAGCAGGCCTTCCAGGGGGCTTCATTTCACCACTTCATTAAAAGAAAAATAAAAAAAAAAGAAAAAAACACAAAAGAATCCTACGAAAAAATATTACTCAGAGAAACAAAGTAATTTTAAACATCACTGCATGGAGAATGTTGCCTGACTCATCAGAGGTGTCGTCATTGTGCAGGATAGGTAGCAAAGCTTCCTGTGTGCTTTCCATTGTCAGGTTTGTATTGTGACTTCAGGTGGGGTGTATCTTTATTTAATGAGGAAAGTGAACAAAATGACTTAAGCTTCAGTGTTTCTGAAAGCAGGTAAATTACAATCAGAAGAAATATGCCCTTAATTAATGGGACTATATTGAAAATAGTTAAAAGCTGAGCAGAAATTATTTTGTACATCCTGAGCGATTTATTTTTTTGGTCCAGTTTTTGGCATACAAAGTACTTGGGCATGTTGTTAATTGTGCCTGTAATGTAGCCCAGTTTTTTTGCAGTATAACACTACTGGTATCTCTGAAAAATCAAGTACATGGATATAATTCTAAAACTGTATTTATTGCTGTTGAAAGGTGATTATTAGCCCTGCAGTCTTCTGTCTGCTCAACAAGTGTAGTCTAAGCAGCAGAAATTCCCACGCCCTTTGCTCTTGGATGTGTAGGACCTCAGTCTACTCTGGTAGAGTGTGGTGGGGCAGGAGAGAGTGTTTGTGTCTGGTGCTGAGTTCTCCACTTGTTTTTCCAGCAGACCTGCTCACTGGGCATCTACTCGTTGCTGGGTGACTGGTTGTTTTGATGCAGGTTCTTCACAGGAAGTTGCAGAGGTCTTCCCACGTTGTCTGCACTGTCCTTTGCAATGGGAAGATTGCCTTCTGCCAGTCATAGCTTTCAGTCCTTGCCTCCACACAGTTCCTCAAGCACTTGATCCAAACAAGCGGACTGAGCACAGTCTGTCTCCCAGATTTTGTAAGCCACCCAAGTCCCCTTTTAAATATAGTTATTAGTTACAGTTTGTATTTTGTAAATATTTTCTTTGCAGTGATTTATAGCTCTTAACCTCCTCATTATGATTCACAACATTTTGGACTGCCTGCTTCCTGAGGGAGAGGACAGGGGGTTGTTTTTTGCTTTTCTATAACTTGGACCTGACGCGGTTCCAGTTCTGGAAGCAAGTGGGAGATGGAAACAGAATGTGCTGGGTATTAATAGTCCTTGTGCTGGCCTGTCGCATTGGTGTTTGTCTGGCTTGTCAGGGAGGTAGCCCCTCTGTCTGACCGTGCAGATGGAGATCTTGCTCAGAGCTCAGGTGGTGCTGGAGCTCCTGCCTCTCTCCTGCCGAGGAGAAATCTTCAGCAATTGCTTGTTGACCAGTTGCTTTAGGATAAAAGAGTCGAGTCAAGGTGTGGCAAGATGGTTGTAGAGCTGCCCCCAAACCTTTCAGAACACCTTTGTGTTGCTAGGTGTCCTTCTCTCCTTTTACATGCTTAGGTGCACATGTATATGTCCGTGCTTCTCTTTGCAGCTGCTGCTCCTTGCTTAGGGTGTCCTTAGTGCTGGCGGGTGTAAGGAGGAGCTGGCAGAGGGGCACAGGCAGCAAGTAGTTAAAAGTGAAGCACATATTGCACGTGTCCTGAACTCTGATGTGTTTCTCAGTGACCTTGAGCAGAGCTCAAAGCTTGCGTGTGCAGCCGTGAATGACATTATCGCCTCCGTAAGTGTGTGTTACCCAGGCTATGCTGAGGAGGTAAGGTGGGTCCAATACTGTTTTCAGACGCAGGATCTTTGTCGCAGCGTGTCTCCGTGTTGCCCGATGACAGGCATCGAGACCTAGGGAACATGGATTAGCTCTTCTCTGAGCTGAATCGCTGTCTGTAGCGAAGGGAGAGGGCTGATTCTCTGCTGTGAAGTGTTGACGTGCTGAAACTCGGCGTGGGGAAGGAGTCAGGGTGGGGAGTGGGCACTCGGTGCAACGCGGGCTTTTATCATCTGGCTTGGTCGGGGTAGTGCTGTTGCCAGTCTCCATTATGTGCTGCCTGAGAACAGGCTCCAGGCCCTTCCTTTCATCTCCTTCCTAATGAATTAAGGCAAGGAGTAACTATAAAAGGAAGGAAAAAAAAAAAAAAGCAGCAAGATCTGAGGAGACTATTTCTTTCATTTGTGTTGTAGCTGAATGTGTGGCAGTAGACAAATGCATTGAGCTAATGTTATAGTGGCTGAAAGTTCAAATCTTACCTTAGGGCCGTGGATGATAGAAATGAGGGAGCTACAGCATCCAGAGAGAAAAGGTATTTAAAGATTAACTACTGCTGAAAAATCAGGATATGTGAAAGCCTGAAAAGCATTTGGGGACTCCTAGTGTAGTCAAAAAGGTAAGAGTGGACCGAGATCCCCCGTTCCTTCTATTGTTTCTTCT
Source organism: Tringa tobata (assembly GCA_033628505.1). Taxonomy (NCBI): domain Eukaryota; kingdom Metazoa; phylum Chordata; class Aves; order Charadriiformes; family Scolopacidae; genus Tringa; species Tringa tobata. The sequence goes on along the minus strand of JAHREE010000193.1, from coordinate 7,504,877 downwards.
CTTTGAAGCCTTTGCCTTATTATACACATCATACGTGCTGCAAAATGACTCGTGTGTGGTGGCAGCTCGCTGCCATGTGCAGGAACAGCTGTGGGTGGTTTTGAGCAGGCCACTGTACACGATACATCGCACCCTTGGTAAGAAAGCTCTGCCCTCAAATGGATGGAAGAGGAGTGCAAATGACCTCCTGGCTTCCTCCCCTGTGGAAGCAGTAGATCCAGTCCTGTGCCACCTATATTTGAATTTAAAGACTAAACCGGTTTTGTTGTCACCGTTCGGAACCTGTGCCTTTCCTCATTCACGCTGCAGAAGATGCAGTAGTGTGTGTGTGTTTGAAGATGCACCTGTGTGCATGGGTGTTTGCCCAATTGCCAATTCCATGGAAAGCCGTAGAAAACATGGGATTTGGCGAATTGCACTGGCAGGGCTCCAGAATGGAGTGTAGAGATCCCTCTTAGCAGGAGTGTTGATGATTTTGGGGAGTTATTTTGGAGCACTTACTTGCAGGTATTGTGTGTGGTGGTGATGGATGGGCTAGCCCTGTGTTTTGTTCTTGGACAGATCTGCCCTGAGGAGCAAAGGACTCTGATGGAGTCATAAAAATAAAACCACCAAATAGCATAGTGTGATTTAATCATAAGCCAGCTGCATTGATTCTTCCCTTAGGGTGCACTCTCTGTGTGTTTGGAGATAGATTTTGGCATAGAGGTGAGGCTAGGAGAAGAGGAGGAACTTGGAGAGGGGGAGGCATCTTTTTAGATATGATCAAACGCAAGTTTCGGAGGTTCTTGAAAATTTGATGTTTTGGGCATGGGTGAGTCTTAGCCAAATAAAAATGCTTCATTCTGCTAGGCTTCTCCTGATATTTGCGTGGCTCTGAGGGGTGGGGAGACTTACAGGGCAGCGTCTCCATTCTTCTTATCACAGCTTAATTCATCAGATCAAATATGTTTTGTGCTGCCAGCCCTACTGAAAAAAAAAAAAAGGGAAAGCTGCCACTGCTTTGCTCAGCATGGCGAGACCCCAGTGCTTACTGTTTGCTCTTTTTAGTGCTTTATAACCAATATACAAGTTCAAGGTCATTTCTGTAAGAGATGTTTCAGAAGAAGCTCCCTTAATGTCCCCAGTTTAGTTAATCTGTGGAGAGATGTTTCTTTCCAAATATTCACCAAGTGTTGTATATTGAATGATGTGCAGAGCAGTCTAGCAATTCCAGTCAGTGGCTGGGGAGTCAGTGTGAGCAGCTCCCCAGAGATTTCTTTCCTCTTTGGTACACGAATTGTGTATCAAAACGGGGGGGGAAAGGCCCAAAACAATAAAAAAAACCCCTCCTACTCTTAAATCGTTAGTTTAAGGCCTGTGTGTGTTCTTGAAGGTGCCTAAAAAGTCTGACTCTAGCAATTACACGGTCCTTGGCTTCTCGCAGAACTTCTTTTCACTTGATGGGTTAAGGAAGAAGTCAGGTTGACATCTAAAGAAATGAAATGACACTTAAAAGTGCATCACACGGGTGGGCAAAGCATGACTCTTAGGAGGCTGAAACAAGCAGCAGGAGAGATGGAGGGAGTAGGTGAGTGCTTTTTGAATACCGTGGTCTGTCAATGCTTGCCTTGGAAAGGAACAGAGCAATAAAACCAATCAAATCGTAGTCTGCTTTGTTCTGGAGCTCTGAGTTTTTGAGGTCATTTTTCTGACTAAAGTGGGAAAAAATACCATTTTCTCATCAAGCCATAGGTCTCTGGCACACTGGTCTCCCTTACTGCCCTGCCTTCTTGCTGTACTTTCTGTATTCACGAGTACCTCTGCCTGCTGCTTGACCTGGCTTCACTGTACCAGTCAGCGCTGGAACAAATTCTGTTGTTTTAGCTGTGGAATTGGTAGCAGAAAGCAGCATTTGGAGTTTTTATAAATCCTGGGGTGTAATGGCTGTTTCCTGTCCCTGGGCCGACTTTTAAATGCACGAGAAAAGTTGATCAAAGACATCCGTAAGCTGTTCATATATGGATTTTGCCATTTAATTATAGATCTTCTTTTGGGGTAATGTTTCTCTGAAGGGAGCTTGACAGAGCAGATGCCGTTTTGCCTGGGGATGCATTTCTGGTATTGGCCCAGTGAAGAGCTGCCACTTCAGCTGTGGGATTTTGATGATTGCATGAACATCCTGCCACATGAGATTAGAGTGGCGGTACTACCTCCCAGCTTCAGGATATGAAAGATCCGCCTCTTCATTAGAGCTTTCATATGGTGGCAGCTGAAGTGAGGAAGAACAGGGGGAAAAGAGAGAAGCAATTTAAGAAAACCAAAGGCAAATCTAGTAAGCTAAAAGGTGATCTGAGGGGAGGGAGGCTGAGATCTCATTACTGTTTACTCCTGGAAAGGGAGGGGAAGAACAACAGATCAATCGTTACGCGTTACTGACTTAATCAAAATAATTGTCAAGAGCTCAGATACTGCAATCGCAAGTGTAGTACTAATACCTAAAAAGAGATAGATAAAGCACGTGCGAGGAATTTGTGTGGTTTCTATTAATGCACACGCTTTTGTCTTTCTGATTTCAGCAGACAGAAGGAGGGGCACAGACAGATGGACAGCAATCACAGACACAGAGCAGTGAGAATACCGAGAGCAAATCCACTCCAAAACGACTTCATGTGTCTAATATTCCCTTCCGCTTTCGAGATCCTGACCTTCGGCAGATGTTTGGGGTAAGTTACCAGCACCTTTTAAGGCACCACAGATTCTCCTTCCCCACAGGTGGGACAAGTGGTGCTAGCGTATTCATGTGAAGGAAAGTCCTTTCCCTTCAATTTAGTCGGTTCACTCTAAAATATTTGCAGGACTAGGACAGTTGGTAGTGTTTACCTCAGCTGGTAAATACATACGAGAACTATAACTGTGTTGTTCATATCAAGATGTTGACTGTAACCTAACAATTGATTTGGAAAAAAAACATACCCCAAAATGTCACCTTATTTCCCACTAGGTTGAAACATAGACTTAATATATCCCTTGCAAAGCCCTGTTTTTCAGTTGCTTAGAAACTTGTTGAAATATTTATGTCTTCCCTCGTGATCCACTTCTGTGATGAAAAATTGCTGCAAGGAATTGGCCAACTAGCTATTGCATGTGGAAAAGCTAGTGCAAGTCAGATGGTATTTTACATTGTGTTCGATATACATTCTGTTTCTTTTGACCAAATAGCTTGTCTTCCTTAATCTTTGTATGCTATTCATCATTCTCAATTTGTAAGCTCTTTAAGGAAGAGTTTGTTCACATGAGTGTAGGTGGTGACTCATTCTGTGTGGACACAGGGATAAATGAGTTGGATGCTTCATGACCCAACCTTCAGGTGAAGTTATCTGTATATTGTCATCATCAGGAATCCTTGACTTATTGGTATGATGGTAATATCCTTGGTTGATGGCATGTTTTCAAATCTTCAGAAGTATTCCTCATTATTTATAAAGTTAACAGACTTTAAATGTTGCTGCCTGTTTAAGATGCAGTGCAGGGGTCTCAAGTCAGGAAAGACCAAAGCTAAGGTTCCTCTTACCACCTTAGACTTTCAGTGTATGTGTCGGTCCTAACTGCGTAGCCAGCTGCTCCTCCAAAATCTTGCAGTGTTCCTGTTTCAGTCTGTGGGCCATCTGTGTGGGTGTGTGTGCACACTCTCAGATGGAGAGTAGTGTTACAGTATGTAAATGTGTCAAATTAATGGACTTCAAGCTTAGGTGGCTATAAATGAGAGAAGGATTGGGCTTATTTGTTCATAGCTTGGACAATACAAGTGTGCAGAAATTATGGTCTTCAGCAAGAGTCCCAATTGCTGTATGTTGTGAGACATGTTTGCTCTTTGTTTTTGAAGCTTTTTGTGTCCATAAGAAGCTATTTTATGGATGAAACTGAATGGAGAAGAGTGGTCAAAATGCAGGGGGGCAAGGCTGCTATTCAGAGGGACCTGCCCAACCTGGGGAAATATGCTGACAGGAATCTTAATATATTCACCAAGAGTGAGTTTCAAGGCTTCCATCTGGGAGGGAATAACCCCTGCAGCAGTACGGGCTGGGAGATGGTTATCTAGGAAAGTGTTCTGCAGCAAAACATTTGGGGGTCCTAATGGATAACAAATCGGACTCAAGCAGCAGTGTGCCCTTGCGGCAAAGATGGCCGACCACATCCTGGGCTGTGGTAAGAAATGCAGCCAGCAGGCTCAGGGGAATGATGCCCCTCATCTTCAGCAGTTGGTGGATGGCATCTGGAATACTGTGTCCAGTTTGAGATCTGTGGGGCATCTTGGTGAAACACTAGAGCAAGCCCAGTGGGCATCGCTAATGATCAGAGGCCTGGAGAACATGGCATGTGAGCAGAGTCTGAGACCTGGACCTGCCCAGCTTTGAGAAGAGAAGGCAGAGGGGGGATGTTTTTGTTGTCTGCAACTACCTGCTGAGAGGATACAGAAACAATGTAGCCAGATTTGTTTTGGTTGTGGGTAATGATGAGTTGAGAGACAACAAACACAAGTTACGACATGGGAAATTTCAGGAATGTGTTGCCCAGAGAGGTTGTGGAACCTCCATCCTTGAAAGTATTTGACTTGACAGGGCACAGCCTGGTGAACCAGATCTCATTAGGCCTGCTTCGAGCAGGGATTGCACTAAAATGACCTCTGGAGGCAGGTCCCGGCCGAAATTATGATTCTGTGATTCTGTTGAAAGAGGCCTGGGTTTGCTTCCCTGTTGTTCGTACGTTAGATTGTCACATTCTTGACATCTGTGGGAATGTTTTCGGGGTGAAACTCATCTTCTGGCAATCTGTGATTGCTGAATCTCCTCAGCCGCCTGATTTCTGCTTTTGTGTTTTGTAGCTTGCTTTTTTGCTCTTGCAGGGCTGTGCGGTAGGCAGTTCCGTCCGGTTTGGATAAACCGGTTGCTGAAATCACAGCCAGTTCTTGGACCACCTGCTACAATCTGTATTTAGCACGTCCTGCTCTGTGCTACTGCTGCTTCCCTCCCCTGGGAGCTGCATCGCTTACATAAACCGTTCCCCGGTGCTGCTGCCCCTTCCCTCGAGACCGGTGCTTGGCTTGATGGCTGGCCCCTTTCGTGCTCGTTCACCTTGATGCTGTTCCTCCCTGTGCTCCTGGTGTGGAGGATGGGGATGAAATGGAAATGACAAGAACATCCCTGTCTGGTGACTCTTCCCTCTGCTCTGCAGATGAGGGCACCCAGGCAGTGTGAGTGAATTGCTGTCCTGAGAAGTGACTTGTAGAAAATGCAGCCCAACTGCTCGCATTAAGGTTACCAATCGTTTTCTGGAACCAACTGGTTGCCCATAGAAGGGGGTGGAGAAATACACTACACGAGCTGGTTTATGTTGTTCCCCCAGTTATTTGTTGGTTTATTTTTGTTGTAAACATCATCTCGAGTTGCAGCACAGTGATAGGATTTTAACTGGGGTAAGTGGTATATTTCCTATAAAACCTTTTGTTAGTTCTCCTGGCCCTGTGTTTGCTGAGACGTATGCCTACCAGAAGAGCATTTATCTTCTGGGACATAAAATACCACACATGCCATTTGCCTGTAATAGGGAACTTTGCTGCTTTGCCAAGGAAATAATCAATGGTTCTCACAGATCTTCCTTTTTTTCTCACTGCTGTTTCTCTCGGCATGCTCAGAGCCTCAAGCAGGAGAGCATTTCTCTCTGAATCCTCCTCGGTCCTATTTCTTTTTCAGGATCAGGATCCTTTCCCTTGGGTGACTCACTGAAACCTACCCTTTCTCCTACGGGGAACTCGTTGGTTGTCTGAGTCTTCAGCTGTGGCTAGCTTGTAACCCCCATCTTCTCCCTCTCCCTTCTGTGTGTCAGGTCACATCTCCTCAATGTCATATCTGAGAGACTCAAAATCCTTGCCTGGAGTGATTTTTCCCAAGCTACTGTATGAAGAGAGGAATTGGGTAGACAGCAAAGCCGTGGAGGAAGAAATGAATGTGATGGTAGGGAGGGAGTAAAGAAGTCCCCTGAGGATGGAACAGCATGCGAGAGGTCAGCCCAGTCCTAGGGCGCAGAACATTAGCTAATGCTTTCGTCCAGACTTGAGTAGAGGTGGACTTCAGACATGTTGTCCAATGTGTGATTAAATGGTCATTACATAACGCTGTGTAAACCCTCAAGATTTGTGAGAGCTGCAAACATAAGGATTTCCTGACAAATTCAAGTTATTTGGGTTTCCAACCATTTCTCACCTATTACGTGTTTCTAACAGATCTGTGAGATATCTTCAAGAATGGAAGAAACGTTTCCTTATGTATAGGCTTCTTATAGGGAGGCAAATAAAATAGTCTGCTTAAAACAGGTAATATTTGCTTGACATTTCATGATGCCAATAAAAAGACTTCCAGAAAGCTTCTAGAAGGAACAGGTCATTTTTTTAATGCACACAGCTCTACACCCACTGTGGAATAAATCAATAGTTGACCTTGTTCTAGCAGATAAAGAAGAGTTAATAGCTGACCTGAAATCCCACGGTTGCCTAGGTACCAGTGATTGTTATTTGTCTGTATTTACTTTGTGCAAACAGAATATGGCATCAGGCAGTAATGTAAGGAGCTTTAGAAGAGTCTGTTTCTTCGAGTTTAAACAATTGGCAGGATAACTGCCCAGGAAGGTACCTTTAAAAGGGAAGTGTTAATGGAAGCTATAAAGTATTCAACCACATCATACTGATGGCCAAAAAGGCATGATTCCACAGTCAGTGGAACTGTGTTAATAAAACACAAAGCATTCTGCACATCAGGCAGGGAGGATGAAGAGGAGGAGGAAGTAAATGGCAGTGAATATAATTGCAAACTTAAACAAAGCAGCAGGTGAGAAAGGAAATGTGCTAGTTGTGAAGATATCGGTGATGCAGGTTCAGAGAAGGCAGCAGTCTTTTACATGCAAAGAGGAAAGATCTAGGTGTAGGTCCAGTATAAAATTAGGAAATAGTTGTGTGCTTTGGGGAAAAAAAAAAAAAAAAAAAAAACCACAAAAAAAACCCCAGAAAACAAACAAACAACAAAAAAGCCTGGCTTGCCGTGTTTATGATATAACAGGAGGTATTTGTACCATATCTGGTTTTGTATATAACAAAGGAGGATGAGACAGTGCTAGCTAATATTTTAAAAGCAGCTGATCTAGATAAGGTATGTCAGAAGATAATAGCCACATCAAGGAGCTCTTTGATTCATTAATGTTAATTTTTAGCCAGTTCTTGTAAGCTAAGGGAGTTCCAGAAGGCTGGAATGCTGCCCACCAGGATTCACTAATGAAAAAATTGAAAGGGATGACCCAAAGAGCTACAAACTGATTATCCGTATGTTGATCCAAGATAAAAATAATTTTGGAATGTTTTAAAAAATATTGGAATCTGAAGAAATGGTTTAATGTCTATTCAGTGTGACTTTGTATAAGGTAATATACAACTTTTCAGACAAATATTATCTATTTTGACAAGAGTATACAAAGCAATACTGATACAGTTGAACATTGCTCAACATTGAGGGGAGACCTCATTGCCCTCTACAACTACCTGAAAGGAGGTTGTAGAGAGGTGGGGGTTGGCCTCTTCTCCCAAGGGAATAATGACAGGACCAGAGGAAATGGTCTAAAGTTGCGGCAGGGGAGGTTTAGATTAGATATAAGGAAGAATTACTTTACTGAAAGAGTGGTCAGGCACTGGAACAGCCTGCCCAGGGAGGTGGTGGAGTCACCATCCCTGGAGGTATTTAAGAAGCGTGTAGACATGGCTCTTCAGGGCATGCTCTAGTGCCCAAGATTATTGGTTTGTGGGTGGGTGTGATGTGGTGGGGTGTTGTGCGTGTTGTTGTTTTTGGTGTGGGGTTTGGTTGGTGGGTGTATTGGTTTTTTTTGTGGTTTTTTTGTGTTTGGTTGGTTTTTTTAATGTGGTTAGACTCGATGATCTCAGAGGTCCCTTCCAACCATGGAGATTCTGTGAAATGAAGCCTCAATTGAATCCATCCAAGTGACCAATTTTGATTTTTAAGTAAAAGAGTACTTATCTCAGATACACACAACACACATTAGAGGAATTAAAATCCTCTTTAAAGATAGATAATAATAAAAGTAGTTATTAGGGAAACATCAGTGATCAAGACTGTTTCTTGTGTCAATTTCCCCAGGGTTCTGTGTCAGTCACAGTCCTGTTCAGTATCTGTATCAACCCATGGAGACAATACTATTAAAACATTGCCAGTAAGGTTGGTGATTAGAAAACTATTTGAGGAGGAGGAAAGAGAAAGATAAGGCTACTGTTAGAGAATGACTTGAAATGCTTGTTAACTGACAACAAATCCAACAAAAACGTGTTTGATGCAGCTTTGTGCTTCTAAGATGGAGAGCTTTCTTTGGAAAAACGCTGATTTGGGCGAGTACCAGTGATCACTGAAGATAGTTGCTTCAACAATGCAAAGGGGGACATCAGGTTGAAGGAGGGATGTGATCTTGCTCATGTTCAAAGTTGAAAAGACTGTGACTGCATGGTTTTCTTCAGTTCTGAGATCAGTTTAGGATGCCAAAAAAATCTAGGGCTTGGAAGATGGGTGGCTTTTTAACTGTAAGGTGTTGAGTACATGATTTACTCATCAAAGAGAGGTTGGGAGACGACAAGTCTGTTCTGTACAGGTGCTTATGCATGGATGATACCTGCTAATAGGGGTTTTAGGTCTTGTTTACAATCATAATAAGATTTTCCACTTGGAAGCTGAGATTTAACACAATTAACCTTGAAAGAAGATAAAAATTCTTAGTCATTGAGGCTAATTTAAACTATAGAACAACTTACCAGGGAGTAGAAGAGTTGCCATCAGTGTTAAAAACAAGTTAGCAACTCTTCAAAATCTTATTATCCAGTTTCTGAGGGACATTCTTTGGTTAGCATGTGTAAGGATTCTTGACATAATGGCAGTAGTCTTCTCCTTAACTGCTGCTAGGCTGTCCCCTTCCTTACTGGACTATGTATGAAGAAGAAAAGCTCGTGTTTCCAGTCCTTTCAGCTTTGTGGTATGATAGTGTCTGTGCTTGTACCTCATGGCTGATAGCTTCAGTCCTTCCCTCTTAGACTTCAAGAAGCAGTTTTCCTCCCAGTGTAAAATTGGCTGGGATGCTCTGGTCAATTCTGGACTTCAGAGTCTCCTGGGAAGATGGAGGCTGGGTTGGACTGCTTGCAAAAAGAAAAACCATCTGTTCTCAAGCTGAATCATTAATTACCTCCACAAAAGCAAGCAAAGAGGATCATTTGGTAGTTCATACAGGTGTCTGCGCACTAAATCCTTCTTACTGGTTTTGAGAGCAACAGTATGAGGAGTCAGAATTGAAACGCTCTTCGCTCAAGAATCTTCAACTATTTATAAAAAAGGAGATAGCGTAAGGTAAAAATAAGGACTGTGTTGATGACGATTGCAGATGAAGGTGAGGATAGCACAGTACAGGGTGTGAATTCTCTCGGGCTCTGGCTTCAGATGGAGACATTGCCTTTTTTACAACATGCTCACTCCATAGCTACTACTTGGAGGCTGTTAACTACTTCTGGTGGGGAACATCACCAGCCCAGGTGATAAAGGATTTTCATGCATTATCAGCTAGGGCATCAATAATGCGTAGCTGTTTTAGATAGAGGTGACCATTCTGTCACATTTAATAACTTTCAGTTAATGAAGTTATTAATAACTTTATTATAGGTGACAGAGTGGTAGCTACTGTCTTTTTTTTAACACGGGATTTTAAGGCAGGTAATGTTGTTATCCTTCTCCTTCTCCAAGCATAATTCACATCTCTACTGTGAGGTTCTTTATGGTGTATGTTTCTGGCACACCACTGCTTTGTATGACCCAAGCAACACAACTCTGGGAACTCGGATATTTTTGGAAGCTCTTGTAGCCTTCAGATCTCGGCCTCTGGGGAGACATGTTGGGACTTTGCACTTCCTAAAATATCTCAGTGGATATAATTTCTCATCTAACTTCATTCCCGTGTCAAGAGTGCAAAACACCTCCATGAGCCTATAGTTTGAGGCTAAAGCAATAACAAGCTAGACTACAGCTCTTTCTCACCAAGAATTTGGTAGAATTTCAAGTCTGTATTTGCCAATAAATAAATTTAAATATGCAAGTAATGTATGATAGAGAAGTATTGGTAATGGTAGAAAATTACTCATTAGGCATTAAGGTAAGTAGATAAATAGTACAAAAGACCAAGACACCTGCAGATGTTGATGCAGTGAGGCCTGATGTACAGCAGTAGGAAAGTTGTTGGAAGGGACTCTGCTTTCTGAATGGGTTGGGCATCTGAAGGAGGAAATCCTGTCTTAGGGATATCAAGATGTATTTTAGTTCTTTCATGTCCAAATAGTACTGCCCACTGATCACACATAACAAGTCCTATGTGCCAGTATTGGAGAACAAACATTCTGGCACAAGGTGGCCTCTTTGTGACAATTCTTGTTTCCAAGCTCTTCCTGCAGTGAGAGAGAGCTCCAACCCTGTCACAGGGCAGGACTTTGTTCCTGCTGATTTCGGGTAGAGTTAGAAGAGGCGCTGCTGTTTATCCTGATGGGTTTCACCAACGTGATTTCTGGAGTCACCTTTTGCAAGTAGCTCGTACACTCAGTGCTGTTTGAGCATCCTGCTTTGTCTGCACGGCTGTGCTGGGGACCACGGTACTTCTGCGCAGGGGTACTTGTGCCACTGTAGCTGTCAGCAACTATTGTACTGTCCGTCTTGCTCTGTGAAACTGCTGATGCCACAGGACATAGAAACTTCTGTAGTGACCTTCTGGTGGAAGACAGTGATGGCTGGATCACACTTTTATGTAAGGTTTGTTTTGGTTTTCATATGAGTTACTGGAAGAGTTTGCAGTGAGAGTGGTCTGAGCATCATTTGTGAAACAGCGCTGTAGCTGGATTCGCTTGCATAAAGGGCCTGGGTAAAATTTGATGGAGTTATCTTTTATAACCCAGTTTTCTATTAATTCAGTCTACATGTGTGAGTCCTCTCAAATTGAGCTTTGAATGTAATGCTGCTTTTGTGGGCATGGGTCCAAGTACCTTTTCCATGGCAGCAGTACCAGGTTACAGTGCAGTCACACCTCTGGGGATGGCACAAGGAGCTGGAAGTGTAGACCTGGAAGCTGGCCTGGTGTTAAGATCTCTGGAACAGTACCCTGTGGTATTGTTCACCCCCATCTCACTGTGTTGTGTGAAATTCTTTTATTTGTGAGTCAGGGGATAACAAATGACTGAGAAACTGTGTTTCTTGTCACTTTGTTTGCTGGGATAGCTGCGATCTATAAATCCTGTTAGAAATCTGTACTCTTTGTATGGTTTCCTTTTAAAGTCTGGTTTCTTAGAAAACATGCGTTTTGTTGGGCAACAGGTCAAGCCTAATAAGGGCTTGTTGCTGCTTGTTAACTGTTCAGTTGGTAAACTATGGTAGTTCTTTGGTTTATAAATCCTGGATGCTTCCATCTTCCTGTAGGCAAAGCATACTGGTGTCTCTTGGCTGAACCAGGGTTGGCTGTAGCAGGGTTGGCCCCATTATTTTAAAGAGATGTGACCCAGCTTTAGGTGAGGAAGTTCATGTACTGATAACAGCGTAGCTCTGGCAGACCCCATGCTGAAATAACTAGGCACTGACTAATACACACTACGATAGAGCCAGCTGTTCTCAACTGAAAGTGTATCCCATGGAGCTGGGAGCCTGGGGTAAGGCCTCTCTCTGCAGCGTGGACCCATCCTGCATATGAAATGTTCTTTTTCATGTACCTCAACCCTGCAGGAAATAGTTTCCTGCATGTGTCGTGGTTTGGGCCGGGTTGATCAATGACAAGACAAGAGATGCTCTCTCCCTCCTCTCGTTCCAAGGAGAGGAAGAAGAGAGAGAAAGAGATGTATGAGTTTAGAGAAAAACTAAAATACTTCAATGAAACATTAATGAAATAAGAAGGAAACAATGAAATAGATACTATATATATAAATATATATACAAAACCGTATCACGCTCCCAGGGAGATGTCACTGGCAGGCACTAAGAAAATTCCAGACTGGTCTTGGGGACCAGTAGGAATTGGATTCTGGAACACTCTGAGGGGGATCAAAGGTAGGTCTTCTTCATTGAAGAGGAGCCCACCTGACCCCATTGATCCCTCATTGTTTCTACTGAGCAAGGCAGATGGGATGGAACACACCTTGTTGGTCAGTCTGGGTTACCTGACTTGCCCATGCCTCCCCACAGGGGCAACCCCTCCAAGGGGTAAACAACCAAGTCTGCTGGCCCTGGTTGCCACAGCACCAAGTGTAAGCCACAGCCTCTCTTACTGAACAGAAAGTTGGCTCTGCTACACCCCAAACAAGGACATCATAGAAGGTTGATTTCCTGACTGTTTGGACCATCTTTGAGAATGGACTGTTCGGCACCTTCAAGGTTTAGCTAGTTCACTACACTCGTCTCTAAATGAATCTTGTAGGACCTGAGTAAAGCTGTTTGGGCATAGAGTTCTTTTTGGGGATGTGAGGCTGTTTAATGGTGGCTCACATTACCTTTTGTTGTTCCATGATTTCTAGAGAATTCGCCTTGTTGTTTGTATCTTTAGGGTTAAGTTATTTGTCTGCTGCTTTTTGGAGCTGGTTTTGAAAGCTCTAGACAGGGAGAGGAGACGGGGCCAGCTGGAACAGAGCATACAGGAGGCGCCCTACCAAACTGTCAGTGCCTTGGAAGGCAAAAGCTCTCTGGTGCCAGATCTCTCAAATTTATTATATATAATGTAGTTATGGCCTCTGCTGGAAAAATCTGCTGCCTTCGTGTCATCTGGATGGAAACAAAGACACAGCATGCACATACCCTTCCTTGCACAATGCCCTTGCATTTCTGATAAGGTACATCATGTTCAAGCAAGAAAATTGGGTTCTAGTTGTTGCTGATTTTTGTTAATATCTTTATGCCGCTTAAAATGGTTATTTCCAAGAATCCCTGCTACCATTGTAGAGGAGATGATTCTCATTTACCTGCTTTACAGAAAAATAACTAAAAGCTGGTACGAGGTCTCACCAGGGGATGGAGAACTAGGATAGAGCAAGGTGCTATAGCTCCTGTGCCACCGTACAACTGGAGGTGTGTATGTATCTATATCCATTATACAGCATGCGCATGAACAGTTCATGTAGGAGGCTTTTTCCACAACCTGACATATGATGGGGAGTGCTGGCTTCTTTGTCATATAGTAAGTTTTTTAAGTCATGGTGGGGAGCATTTGAGATGTGTAGTCCGGCAATGCCTTCTTCAGAGGCAGTGAACTCTGCTGAGGATTTTTTTTCCCGCTGCTGTTGTGCAGGCTTGTAAGTAGAAGTTCTTGGTAATCACTGAGTGAATGAATCAGGTCTGTGAAAACAGTGATTCAAGATTAGAGATTAGAGGGTTAGTCTTCATGGATGATCTAAGCATGGATCTTGTTTTATTTGGCCAGACCCTCTGTCTGCTGAAAAATACAAACATGCCTGTATACATGATTTTTAAAATCTACTATAGGGGCATTTGGTGTTGACCCTTGTATTTAGATGGCCTAGTGTTTTCCATACAAAAATTGTGACCTTTTGCTAAGGAGCTCTTAAAACTTCCATTGTTTGCAGTAGGCTGTTAACATTTGGTAGGGGAAGCACCATCGGAGAACAAAGTGCCTTTTTGTGTTTCACTAAATGGGATTCAGCTTTGAAGGAGATATAAACTGTTAAAGTCAACTAGTTCTTTTTTCCTGCTTTCATTTCGTCAGGAAAATTCTGGCACAGTACCAAAAAAAAATTGCCTCCAGTGCTGGACCTGCTGTAACCGTTGCAGCAGCGAGGACAAGAGCCGTGGTGTTAGGAGCTGTCAGAGCAGCTGTGGTGGCAACGGCCGCAACGGAGTCTTGGAAGAGCCCAGCGCACATCTTCCTGCCTCCTGGCCATGCTGCTTTCTTCTAGGGAATTGAATGGAGCAGGAAACCCCTCCCCAGCAGGGACCTGAAAGTCAGTTCAGCCGTTATCCCCTGTTGTCTCTCTCCCTTTTCTCCCAAGCAGGTCCTTCCCTCCTGCCTCTTCAAACACCCACAACTCCTAGGCAGAAAAGAGGTCGGGCAGTTTGCATGGGTGGATTATAGCCCATTGCAGTAAATGTCAAGCATGTGCTTGCTGCAGCCTCAGGGTTTAGTGATCTTAATTCTGTCATCTAGGAAATGACATACCTCCACCGTCGCCAAGGCAGGGAGGCAGCCCCGCCGCCTCTCGTGGGGCTAGGTCAGTCTATTTTCATTCAGCATTAACTGCCAGTGTTTTGTCAGCCACAAGAAATTAAACACACAAGACAGGATTTCCTGTTGGTGTGGAAAGCCTGCACGGTGAGCTCAGCCGAACAGGGATGGCAGTCATACCCGAGGATACAGGCCCAGGGTGTGGAGAAAGGGAAAGGTGGCACGGCATAATTGTGCACTGGAAGCTACACGGTGTGTTCTCTTTCAGTGAGACCCTACCTGCAGTACGATGTCCAGCTTTGGAGTCCTCAACACAAGAAGGATGTGGACCTGTTAGAGTAGGTCCAGAGGAGGGCAACAAAGATGATCAAAGGGATGAGCAGAGAACGACCCCGAGCTGAGAGAGTTGGGGTCATTTAGCCTGGAGAAGAGAAGGCTCTGGAGAGACTTTATAGTGGCCTTCCAGTGTCTGAAGTGGACCTACAAGAAAGCTGGAGAGGGACTTTTTGCAAGGGCGTGCAGTGATAGGACAAGGGGTAACGGCTTCAAACTGGAAGAGCGTAGGCTTAGATTGGATATCAGGAAGGAGTTTTTCACTCTGAGGGTGGTGAGACACTGGAACAGGTTGCCCAGAGAAGCTGTGGATGCCCCATCCCTGGAAATGTTCAAGACCAGGCTGGATGGGGCTTTGAGCAGCCTGTCTGGTGGGAGGTGTCCCTGCCCATGGCAGGGAGGACGGAACTAGATGATCTTTAAGGTCCCTTCCAACCCAAACCATTCTATGATTCTAATGAGGTGGAAAAAGGTGACTTCTGATGGATTTGGAGATTGTGAAAATAATTTCGGCATTTGCATTTATCGAGAGCCTGGCTGTTTCAGCGTGTGTGGCAAGGCTAGGCAGCTGACAGGGACAAATCCTTGTGCTGCTTTCCACTCCCTTTTGCTTCTCAGAGCTCACCAGACCCTTTGAGCCACTTCAGATCAGTAAATTGTCAAAAAGGTATGTATTCCTTTTGTTAGGCTAGCTTTTCGTGGAATTGGTGAGCTGTATCAGTTTACAGGTGAGAATGAAAACTGGGGCCAGCTTTAGGAAGCTGGTGAGACCAGACGAGGAGTGACAATGGAGCAGGGACAGCCCTTCAGCAGCCGAGAGCTGTTAAATTGGTTCAGCCCCTGTCGTGTAACAACACTGAAATAGTCTACCAGGAAAGCAATCATGACTGATTTCTTTCATGGCAATGCCCAAGCCATATGCAACAAAGACAACAAAAAGCAATCAACGGCTAATCTCCTTTATAGAAAAGCCCACACCAAGCGTGGCATAGAAATACAAAATGTATTTTAGCTGTGATTGGCACAGCAGCGGTCAAAAGAGGATCCAGCGTGGATCAAGCCTAAGCTGTTGAGATGTTGAGGTTTCAAGGAAGATGCATGTTTACATTAGCATTATTCAAACTTTGGGTAACGTGGGATATTGTGAATTCAATTGTTCTTGGGATGAATAGAAGATCAAGTATTGTCCTTAAACAATAGAACAGTAAAAACAACATCTGTGAACCAACATTTGTAAAAGAATATGACTATCTCCTTTTTAAGAATGGAAAATGGAAGCAGATAGAATATATAGCTAAATTGTTGGAAGTGTTTTGTTTGCTTAAAGGCAGTTGTGGAATACTTGTTCAAGGGACTTCATAACTTTTTATTGCTTTACATATTCAGAGATTCTCCTCCAGTCATCATGGCTCACTGCCTTAAACGTTCCCTGTTTGCAAATCTGGCCACAAGTCTTTCAAGCAGGTCACCCACAAAATGAGGATTATACCCATTTGACTCTGAATGGAAATATTAATTAAAAAAAAAAGGCAAATACTATATTAAGAGCACCATAGCAAAGTGGAGAGTGCCCCAGTGCCCAGAAGCTGTGTTTTGTCATCTTTCCTAACTCTGAAATCATCCTTTCTTTTCCTATTGACCCTTCCTTCATTTGCTACCACCTTTAAATCTTCTGCAAGCAGGGAGATCAAAACCATGTTGATGGAAGCTTTCATAAATTATGGGGTTGGAAAAACACTCGGATACAGCATTTGTCTGAGCACAGTGTGCATCTCTAGAATGAAGGTTGCTCCATAAAGGTTCTTCTGAAAATGAGATCTTAGACCTGTCTTTTTAGAGAGCAGACCTCCAGTTTGGAAATACAACTGCTATGTTCTAGAGGACAGAGCATTGCAGGGCTCTGTTGAAGTGATGCTTTTACCTATAGGTTACTGGTTTTAATCTGGCCAGTTCAATAAAAATATTTCAGTATGTTCCAAGGTGAAGGATGTGATCCATATATGGTTCCACAGAGCGTGGCAAATCTCCTGTCTAGCTTGTAGCTCTTGTTTTTGCTCTTTTGTAGGGACCTCTTTGGAACCAGTTGTTGAAACAGTGCAGAGTAGTGGGGCCCTGCTCGCCTTGGGTTCTCCAGGCTGAGGCGGAGGTCAGAATTCTGTCATAGATGATAAACCTGCACAGGTTATTGAGAGCCTGCTGTATGTCAAAGGTTGAAGTTGAACGATCATTTTCAGATAAAAATCCTGTTGGGAATTCACTGTTTTCATGGATTCTAAATCTGCCATCAATTCTTTTGAAGGCTTGGAGTTTTGGACAGTAAAGGGAGGGGAGGAAGAAAGGAGATTTACAGTTTGGAATCCCTGAGGTTGGGAGTCTTATGTGACTGTTCCCTCCAGAGAAACAACATTACTGTTAAGTTTTTCTTTATGATAGCCACTTCAGGAGGAAGATGAAATGCTGCATTACATTTGAGAAATGTTGTTAGCTGTCTGAGATGAAATCATATAACCATGTCTTAGATGAAATAGTAGAATGAGGGAAGAAATAATCGTTTAGATTAAAAGGGGGGAAAGAAAAGCTGCTTCAAATCCCTAAAACTCTTCTGGAGATTGTTTTTCTTCCTTTAGACTTCTGTGAGAAAACCTGGGGTCTGTGACCAAAAGGATCTGCATGTCCTAACCTGAGAGAACTGGGTCACGTCACTGGGATTTTATGCCTTTGCCTGTACGCTAGAAATGAAAATATTTTCACCTCCCTTCTTGCACTAAGCCAGGCCCAAAAGGTAGGAAAAATGGATTGCCAAAAATAAATCTTTTTTTTTTTCTTCCCCCTTGTCTCTCTGCAGCAATTCGGCAAAATCCTTGATGTAGAGATAATCTTTAATGAGCGTGGCTCGAAGGTAAGTCCTGTTTCTGTACCCGCTTCTCTTGTTTTGATTGCAGAGTAAAAGGCAGTTCATTGCCTAGAGAATATACTCTGTAGAGATCAGCAGGAATTAGTGTGATGGGGGAAGGGAAAGGCTATTTTGGGGACTGTCTCCTGTTCCCTCTGACTCCAGACTCTGAGCGTGGTCATTTCTGGGCAGCATGTACAAATGCTCCTAGATGCTCCTGTCTGTAATGTGGGATCAGGTTCCCCAGCTTTTTGAACAAACAGGGAGTCAGTCACTTGAGCCTTCATACCAACCTGTTCCCATTGCTCTAGCAATGGGTGTCCTGTGGAGAAGGCAGAATAAGGTAAAAGAGCTTTGCGTGATGGGAGACTAAGAGCAAAGCCCTAACCCCTCCACCCACCCACCCCAGACACATTTCTGTTGCATTAAAATACTTTTATAGAAAAGCTGTCATATCTCATATGTGAAAGGATTTTATTTACTCTGTTTTGCTGACTTGGCACTTCTGAGATACTGACCTTTCATGTTTGAGATACTTGATGCTTAATATAAGCATCCTCGTTCCACTTGCCCTGCCCCGTGTGGACCTCTCCCCACTGAATTTGCATTCACACACCTATTTTCATCTTACAGATATATTAAGAGGGAAGTTTTATTGAGGGTTAATGGTAATTTATTTCTCTGGAGATGAGATGTCAAATTTTGCTCAGGTCAGCTGCAGAGAGACTCAGTAATCTTTGTCCTAATTGGCAATTGGTTCTCATCACGTAACCAGTATCACCACAATGACAAATTGATGTGATTCTCTCTCTGCCCAGGAGGTTCAGCACTGGAATAGCAGGGAATTTTGCAGGTCAGGAGCGAGGTGCATTGCCAAAGCTCTATGGGGGAAGCTTGCACAGTGCATGTCTATACTCTGCTTGACTTAATCAATGCTAAGATTCCCATTTTCAATTAAAACAATATTTCCCTCCTCCCCCCACACACGTGTGTGCACATGTGTGCATGCACACAAGAGATTTTGAAGTTGCAATTCAGCTAAGCAGTTTTGGTTTAGACTGTATGCCTTTCACTTGGATTTGAGGTTCACAGTCTTAAGGTGGCCTCTTTGCTTCAACATATATTCCAAGATACGTTCGTGTTCAGAGCCCCCTGCAGATTTCTACCCATGTTGCCCAAGATGCATTCTGAAATTCTTCAGTCTCTGTATTAGCTGGAAACCAGAAAGCAGTTGATCTGTATACAAAAGAAGTGAGTTAACCCTTTCTCCATCCTTCATTTACGCTTAATGCCATGTTTTTGTTTTGTTTTAATGAGGCAGTCTGAACAAGTAAATGTCTATATGGCTTAGTTAGAGAGTTTTACTTCCCTGCGTGGATAAAAATCTATACGCTTTACCAAAACAACCTGCAATGCTGCATTTGTAAATATTTATTCTGCTCTCTGCTGTTCCTCTGATATTTGTAAGCCAGAGCTATCTTTGAATTAGTCTTGATTTTAGTAATTTCTATTTGGCTTTGGGAATAGCCTCTGGCCTCTATCAAATCCCTACTTGTTTGGATGTAATTGCAAAAGAAAGAACAAAAATAACTGGCCCGGCAAAGTGGTGAGCTCTATCCTTCATCCCCCACTGCCTGTGCTTTACATAACAGTGAGTGTTTTCCTCTCCACACATGAACTTCATGCACTCTCTCCCATCCATACAGCCCTGTATTAAATGCCCACAGCTGCCCTTTCCCTTCTAGGCAACCCTCAAGTTGGAGGCTTTCTGTGAAGGTTTGATTTGTGACCGAAACGTACCTTCTTGTGCAGTTGTTAAAGCCCAAGGCTTCTGGTTTTCAGTTAAAACAAAAATTATTGCTGAAGAGTTCCTTGATTAATTTTATCCTGAACCCTCAATAAATATATGTAAAAAGAACGAGACCCGAAGAGATGTCCTTCCAGACCTTGACCATGCAGTTTTCTACTGCTTTTTTTGTCATCTTACAGCAAAAAGCAGTTGCAAAACTGATAGCCTGTATAAGGGATGGGGCAGAATCTGAACAGAATGAGAAAACACCCAAAGAGTAATTTTGTGGTATCTTTGCATCCTTCTGTACCCAAAATAATTCCCGTTTTAAAAAGAATGCAAGATTATTCCTGCTTAGCATGAAAATGGGAGGCCCCAGTGTTTGAGTGGGGTGTAGCTGCACGAAGCACCTGGTATTCACATAATAATGGAAAAACAGCAGTTTGGTGATCTGATGGTGAAGCAAAGGAAATGGATCTTTCTGGAGGCCACTCACTCACTCTTGGGTTCTTCCTCCACCTCAGGAAAAAAAAAATAAATCTGAATGCATTTTCCTGCCCTGTGGTTTCCATTCTAATCTAATGATATGAAACCTCTCTCTCTTCTTCTCCTCCTCCTCTCTCTTGGGAATCCGAAAGCAGATGCTCCTGCTGCCTGCCTTGTGCTGTGTTCTCAATGCTCCCTTCCCTTCCCCGGGTTCCTAAGGGTTGTAGAATTTTGTGTATATGTTTTGTAAATTTTTCAAAGGTACGGTGGTGAATCCCAAACTGCCCTGGGTTCACCCCCACCCAGTGTACGATGGGGTTGAGCAGCGCTTTGTCCCTGCCGAGCTGTGGCAGGAGATGTCTGCTGGGATGGCTCCAGCGCTGGTGGTAGGAGGGACTGGAGGAAGCGTGCGGGTTGCATTCTTCCTTTTGAATCCACCTGAGATGACCAGGCAGTTTTCTTCGACAGCTTGGGGAAACTATAGCAAACGTGCTGCATTTTCAGGATCTCTGTGCATTCAGGAAGTTTGGTGACAAAAGAGAGGGCAGCGTGTGTCTGTCACAGCCACCTCACACCTCAGGTTCTTGCGTGTGGCTTAGGAAACCTTATTTGCTGACTTTCTGTATCACAGCAGAGTAGGAGGCAGTTAATTATTAGTTTTGCTGATTGTCCTCTCAAAGCAATGTGAATTCTTGTTTCCTCACTCGATTTCTGCCCTGACTCAATCTGTTTAGTAGGATTGTACGGACCCTGGTAGACTTCACACTGATACCGCTTTCCTATGTATGAGAAACAAGATACAAACTTTATACATCTCTTGAATTTCATTTTGTTTTATTCTTGTTTAATAGAATGACATTAGTCTTCCCTTGATGTGTTTGGTTTTTTTGCTTGCTTCCAGGAAACTAGCTGTTTGTTTCATTTATCCTGTTTACCATTACAATTTCTAGTTCTGACCTGTATAAGTGCCTTTAAATAGCATTCTGCTCGTGGTTGCAGTTTACCGTGCGCATCACTGAACCGTGACTAAAACACCTCCAGAGGAAGTTGAGAGAGAGGATTCCTGCTCCTTTTGTTAGTGGAGATGCATCCTCTAGATGCATGCTTTGGCACTGCTGTGCTGAACCGAACAAGTGGACATCTTTGCAGAATGAATGCAGTCTGCCTGCATAACAAGTGCCCTGCGGCATTTGTAAAGCCGCAGGGGAAGGGAATCCAGGCTCTTTGCTCATCAGCCGCGTACCGTGTGGCATTCCAAGATGTGCCCTCAATGACATTCAGAGACCAAAAGTGCGTAAGCACACAGAAAAATCTTGGCTGAAGAGGGAGCTTTTTTTTTTTATTTTATTTTTAAATGGTAAAAGTTCATATCGGTGCAGACTGCAACCTCGTGGCTTCAGAATAGTATGTTTATGTCTCTCGCTGCTTTCTGCTTGGGACACCCAGATCTCCAAGTTTATGCATAGGACTGAAATGTCTAGAAGCACTTCATATTTAATTCAAAAATTGGCTGTATAGTTGCTTACGTCTTGTCTTCACAAAGAAATTCTATCTGTTGTTGAGTGGACGTCGGTAGGTAAACCAGTGCTAACTAAAAACTTGTGCAGAAAGCTGTGTGGAAACACTTCGAGGGTTTTTATGTTTGCAGTTAACTGTAGGTTAAGATAAGAATTTAAGTTTTGATAACTGTGCCTAAAAGACTGTATGTTTGCATGTGCATTTTTTTTCTTTGAATGGATTAGGTGCTTTGAGTTGAGCCACTCTTGTTTCCAAGACTTAGTTTCATTTAGTTTCCACTTGGTGAAATAGATAAAACCCCTTTTTACATAAAATAAATTAGAGGCCTTGTTTTCATCTTAATTCTATTTTTATAATTTCTGTTCAAATGTCATCAGTTGAGCCAGAAATTCAAATAGCATTATTAACACAAAGAGGCTTAATAACAAATTAAGTACCAGCGACTGGCGTCGCTTTCTTAGGTCACCAAATCCCTTTGTAATGCCAGTGGCATTAAGGAGATGTGACCTGTGTCCCTTTATCCTAGTTCAGTTTTATGCCTTCAACTCTGCAATAGTAAACTAATGACTTAAACCAGTTCAGTGTATGGATTAATTTATTTAAACTTGTATAATTAAGGCTGAAGTTGATGGCTTGATAGTATAAGTTGATTTAGTGCTCCTGTGGGAGCCCCTTCCCAGCAGTGCTCCTTTCACTGTGTGGGGAGCTGAGTCCAGGGTGCTAAATTAGCAAAATACCAATGCAGCAGGGGGAGAGACTGAGAAATGAGCTTGTCTTCTGCCAGTTTAGCTAGTTGAACTCACAGGCCACACACAATAAGATCTACTATCGATCAAGGGGAAGAGGAGGAGGAGCACACAACTGGGGACAGTGCCGGGGCCTTGAAGGCCCTGACCTGAGGTGGCTGGAGGAAGCCCCAAGCTCTGGTTTAACGGCAGTGCTGGCCGGGCACCCCCAGTTTTGCAGGAGGGATTGGGAGTAGGGCAACACAATGACTGGGGAAATTATACAGCTTAAAAATAGCCCTGCAGGTTTGTGGTGTTTTGTTGTTTTTTTTTTGTTTGTTTGTTTTTTTTAAAGATAAATTTATGGGGTTTTAGCCAGTTTGATTCCTGCATCTAGTTCACCAGATTGCACAGGTACAGGGACAGGTGCTTTATGTGTATGTGCCTTAATACATGCACGAGTGCAGCACGGGCACAGGGAGGAGCTGGAAGAGTGTACATTTGTGTATGTAAATTCAATAATGTGTTTCTCAATTTTGTGCTGTGTTTCTGTCAGTGCATTCAGTCCTGCTCATCTCAGGTGGATTATAGCTGAAACCCTCCTACTCTTTCTAAATGCCTTAGAAACAGGTGGCCTAAACTGCTGTCTCCTTGGCCATCTTTTCAGGCTCCTAAAAGTTTGTTTATTGTGGAAACATGAAGGAGAAAAAAAAAAAGGGGGGAAAAAAAACCCAAACAAACTTGCTTAAAAACAAGCATGCTCCAATGGTACAAGGCAAAGATGCTGCTGCTGAGGTGACTGGTCTAAACTCTGTGACAAACGAAGGGTTAACAATGCATGGATTTCGAGGGGCTCTGTTTAGTTTCCTTTGGTTTTATTTTCTTTTTTTATTTTACTTTATTTTATTTTTTTGTTGTTTTTTTGTTTAATTTCTGTGTTCTGGCCACACCCAGGAGAACCGTCTGCTTTTGATTTCTCCCTTTACGGTTACATGGTAAATTTTCTTTCTCATTCTTCAGAGATGGAAACGTTCAATTATATATACATTTATAATTTTTTTTTTCACTGCTCATCATGTTGCTTGTTATTTATTGCAGAGTCTGAGGCCAGACTAAAAGGGTGGCAGTTACTCGGTCTCTTCAGGCCCTTTGAATAAACCTTTGGGTAAAAAGGGGTTAGTCTGGCACTACAAATTACTCACCAGTCCTAAAAATGTTTGCTGGGGTTATTTACTGTTCGCTGGGTACACTGAGGCTTAAACTTATTTTCTGCTTGGGAGAAGTTGCTGGCAGAGAGGAATTGTTGAAAATGTCAGCCTTGTTATCACAACAGCCTTATTAAACCCAAACTATTTGTGTAATCTAAATTTTAGAAAACTTAAGTCTTTTTTTACCCAGGATTGTATCTTCCCTTCCTCTGGCTCCATACCTACTACAGTGGAGCAAACTGGTACCTGCTATAAAGCTAAGCTAGTAAATATTGGACACCTGCTACCTCTTTTCTTTTCTTTTTTTTTTTTTTTTTTTTCAAGGGCAAGACAACCTTGGGAAGGAAAACTGAGAATTGTTTGTTGTATGTGTATTTAGGTACAAATTAATCCCTATTCTTTACAGGTCATCTGTGAAAAGGAATTAAAGTTATATGTATGCGCTTTTTTTTTCCTCTCCCAAATGCATAATTGCTAGTTTTTAAACTTAGAAATAACAAAAATGTTAAGTGTGGCTCACCTATTTTTCCTGATGAAAATTTGAATGTCTAAGAGATGTATTAAGAAGACAAACCAATGGGGCACAAATACTGACTCTGCCATGGTAGACTATGTAAAGTGTTAATTCAGCATTGATGTTAAATGGTTCTCAACAAAGAGAGTTGCACAAGCTAAGGACTGATCTGTCAATAAAACAAAGATTGTGGTTAATTAGTTATGTTGTTCAGAATCAGATTAATTCTGTTTTTATTCACATTGTTATTATTTTTCATATAGCCTGCATGTGGATTGTATTTTACCTTGAGTTAACATTAAAAATAGTGAGAATTCCTAATCAGTTTAAAGGTATTTAATGGTAATGGGGTTTTTAAAATCCCATATAGACTTCATTAATTGCAAACAAATGTGAATTAAAATAGCCTTAGTTTGATTCTAGCCTGCACAGATTAATGCCTAAAAAATTACCTTCCCTCTGCTCTCCAGCTTTCAGTTCACATCATCAGCGAAGACATAAATTTCATTCGGTCTCCACAGGCTTGTCTAGAACAAACAGAAATTTTAATGTAAAAAGAGAAGAGGGAAATAGAGATTCCTGTTGCAGTCTTTACCTCCCCTCCTCCTCCAGCCTTTTAAAGATGCTTTTCCCCCGTTATATAGAACCAGAGGGAAAGGTGTTGCTCTATTTCTCAGCCTTGCCTTTCTCGGTAGGGGTCCTTTGAAGCGGACACGAGACCCTGTCCCTTCATAATCAGCTTTGCTGTTGAACCCCCCCGCGCCCCCCTGGTTCCCTGCACCGTATCTGAGTTACACGCGGCTGGGGTGTTGTATTAGCCCCGATCTCTTGTAGCTCCAATTTTAATTCATTGAAACAGAAAACTTTTATGCTGTTCTGAAAAAGGCATCAGTTTGTTATTTATATAGCTTTTTATTTAGAGCTGAAGAAATGAAATTATCTGAAGCTTTAGATTATTGGGTTGGAGCCCAAAGGAGCACTGTCTTTGATCTCAGCATTGCAGTACTTGGCTAAGTTCTTTTATTATTGCTGTTAAGGGGAAAAGAAAAAAAAAAAAAAGAAATAAAAAAGCTGCATTTTACAAACGTGTAACAGTTTTGTGCTGGAAACCTAGCTGTGGATGACAAAGGCCAGCATGTGCAAATAGCTTGGGCTTTTTAAGATTAGTATAGTTAAGACCTTTAAAAAGCACTTGAAGAATGATGGCTTGCTTGTGTCTTGTTGTTAACAGTGCTTGGAAATCGTGATGCATTCTGTTGTGGGGGGAGGAGGGGAGAGGGTCCAGTCCATACGTATGGACCCTGAGCTGCACAGAGGGGACCATGAGGCTTGCAAGCATGCCATGTCCCTGCATAGCTTGGGAATAGCTGTAGATCGCTCACATCACCTCGCTCTCTGGTTAATACCAGGAGTTTCCATCACATCAAATGCAAGTTTTGTTCCTCCTGCTGCTGAGGGTATCGGAGCCAGCAGAGATTACTCTCTCTCTGTACATTAAACCAATACTTGCTTTATACCAAGCCACGGGAGCCAGCTCCCCATCTCCCGTTATTAAGATACCCTAAAAGCAGAATGCAACAAAGCTTTATTTGGCCCTGCTCTCTGCGATGGCATGGAGAATATCTCGTCACAGTTGTCTGTAGAAAGATTCCATTTGTTACTAGATAAAATCCTAATTCGCTTAGTCACGTTGGCTTCTGTTTTAATGTCAGTGCACTCATCTCCATGGAGGGAAGCATGATCTCTTACCCTGCCCTGTTACGTGACTGCATGAGTTGGCAGCAGCATGAGCATGTAAGGACAGGCGTGTTGCATGTGCCGTCATGGATGTGGTCAACCTACATTCTTCTAACCAAAGGGACATTTTAGTAGTCCTCGCGCCTTTGTGGTTGCTCCAAGCAGGGCATGTTAATTTTTCCTCATACTTCATGATCTAACTACGCAGAGCTTTGTTACAATCCACTGTGCAGAGGTGGCCATCTCAGAACAAAGCCAAGTAAGACGGGTAGCAGGGTGGGAGGGAGGTAGCTGTAGGTCAGCAGTGTCAGACAAAACCTACCTTTACCGATGAATGGGCATTTAGGAGTTTAGATTTACACTCGAGTCCAACACAGTACTTATAAATAGGAAAATTTTGCAACTAGAATACGTGATACTCCAAATCTTCATGTTAAGTGATGTTTATTTGATGGTGCCACCTAGAAGCCCTGCTTACTTTCAGGGCCTCATGCGTTATTAGGGAAGTTACAGGCGTAGGAGTGTAGACATGAGCTGTTCCCTGAAGAGCTTACAAGGGATGATTTTCAAACAGCCCTTCCTCTCAACAGTTTTCTAAGGTAGGTAATTATTATTGTCTCATTTTACAGGTGGGAAAAGCAAGGTTCAGTGTTTGATTTGCCCAAAGCTTCGCAGAATTCCTGGTGCCAGGCGTGAACTCAGATCACTGCTCGCTCTCGCAGCAGTTTCTCAAGAGAACGAAGTGCTGCTCAGTGTCGATGTCCTGTACCGTGTCCGGGGGGGCGGGGGGTCATGCAAAGCATGTGTGTAAATTAGCAGGGGGGAGAGAAACCCCACTTGGGCTTGACCAGCTTGCCTATGTCGGAGCAGAGTTTAGTGTTTTTAAACAAACAAACAAACAAAATGAACAAAAAAAAATTGTCTCGAGTAACTTTGTACTTCTTTTTTGGTCTGGCCTCAATTGCTTTTATGTTTTCTTTTTTTTTTAATTACTCTTATTATTCTTATTATGATTACAGTTCCTTTATTTTATTGAATTTAATTTCTTTCATTTATGAAACATGCATGAACCAACAATGTGACTCTAGGAGGTTATTGCTGAGTTGTGCTGATGTCGATTTCATACTGTGATATTTTTTCTCTATTTACCTAGAGATCAGTATTTCAATATATAACGATGTGCATGTTTTCCCCCCTTCTCCCGCTGCATGCAGGGATTCGGGTTCGTAACTTTCGAGAATAGTGCTGATGCAGACAGGGCCAGGGAGAAATTACACGGCACCGTGGTAGAGGGCCGTAAAATCGAGGTGCATGTCTTCAGTAATTCAATTTCTTCTTTATATTTATTCTTTTGATTTCTTTTTGTGTCTTGCTTCACTTATTTCACATTTGGATCCCAGTCTCGTGTGTGCGTGTGTGTTTGTGTCTGTGTCCTTCACCTCCCTGCACTGAAATGTATAAAAGTTTACACCCCTTACAGAATATTTTTATTGTTGTTTTGGGTATTTTTTTCTTTTCTTTCTTCTTTTATTAAGTTTTTTTCCCACCCACTCCAAATTTTTGCCCTTCTGCTGTCTTGATTTTTCCTTTGCTTCAGTTTGCGAGGCTCCGATTTCCTGTTACCAGGCCTGAACAAAACTAACTGAAAGAGTACTGTCCGACTTCTAACTCTGTGTCCAAAAAATAAAGCAGGGGGCCAGCCAGTATCCTCTCTTTCCTCCGAGGCCAGTTCTCCTCCACTCAAGTGTGAGATGATGCCCGTGGTGGGAGGGGAGGGGAGACACGGGGCAGAAGCCCTGAGTGGGCTGTGCTGTACATACCACTGGTTTCTTGACCTGCCGCTGGTCAAGAATTGTCTCGGTGAAAGCCAATCCTTAAAGTTTCTAGCTCTCACCGGAGGGGAGTGAAAGGTTAATGTTGGATGGCCAACACGGGCCATCATATTGGGCATGTCTGGCGTTGACCAGTTTGGTGTTCCACTGTGGTGAAGGCTAACTGGCGTCTTCCCCTCTCTCCCTCTTTCCTTTAAAAAAAAAAAAAAAAAGTACAAATATTAAAACAAAAAAGCCGCCGTTTTTGAGTAAGATGTCTGCATATTTTGCTTTTTTTTGTTTTGTTTTTTTTATTTCCCTTTTCGATGGTTTAGCGTTTAGGGCCCTTCACTTGACTCACTCTTTCCATGGTAACTATACACAATGCTGGCGATGGTACGAGTTGGCGGTAAGTGAAACAAAAGCGCTAGAGAAGAAGCTTTTTCTTTTTTTTTTTTTTTAATTTTTCTTAAAATTACAAAAACCAAAATTAAATAAGAAAGAAAAAAATCCATCTGCCATCTCACATTAACACTACGAAATGTGATTTGACTTGTTGTCCCCACCCACCTCCTTCCCTTTCTCCCCCTTTTATTTTCAATGCTGTTGAGTAATGCCGCCTGGACTTTGGATGTACATATCGTTTTGTAGCAGTCTGAGCTGTTTGATTACTGACTTCATGGTGATTTCCCCTTGCACATCTTACTCAGAGTTACTGAACTCCAGTTTGGCTGGTTTTTATTAATGCACCCATTTCCTCTTCTCTCTCTCCTGCCCCTTCTTTCTGCTGCTCTCTCTTTCTGAGACCTGTTTGTAGCTGTTACTGTTTGTTTTCTCTCTTTTTCTTTCTCTCTCTCCCTCCCTCCCCGGTTTATTTCTTTACTCGGTTAAATGCAGCTGTTGGTCTCTTTGCTGACTGGTGGTTTCTGATCGGTTCTGGCAATTTTTCCTTTAAGTGCTTGTGTTGCACTTTGCTGTAGCAGCTGATTTCAGGCACTCGCTCCATCTTAATGATTGTCTGTGAGACCCTATCTCCTCCCTCCTCCCCTCCCCACCCTCTGGATCAATTGTGGTGTTTTGTTTTTGTTTTTTTTTTTTTTTCCTTTCTTTTATCTGTGTGTGTTTAACTGCATGCTCTCAGTCTCATCATTGTTGTTTCCCATTCTTTCTTTTTAAATGTGTAATGTTTCTATTGTTTTGGGGCTGAAACGAGAGTAAATGTAGCTCCAGACTCCCCACCCCATGTACGCTCACCATCCATAAGTCACAAGGGCCTGAGGCAGCTTTTATTTTTATATCCTTTTTTTTTTTCTTCTTTATCCTGGCCTCAATTCCCATGCCAAATGGCTTTTGATAAATTATTGATGTTGTATAAGGACTTCACCCTCCTTGCAAGAACTTTGAGGCTGTCTGACACGGGGCTGCAGTAACTTGGCTTCCAAACTGGTCCATCTTTTCTTTATCAGCACCATCTCTGTGGTAACACCCCACTTGCTTGAGCAATCAAACCGCTTGGAACTATGCAGAGCTCTGTAAAGAGGGTGGAGGGCACAGTGCAACCAAAAAATGACTCAGGTCTACAGCTATGTATTTCTTCTTTTTGTTCCATGAGATCTGTGAGAAGGGAAAAATAATCTGGAAAAAGATTTGGTAAAATGCTGGGGAGGAAATTGGTGAACGTAGACTGTCCAAATGCTTGGTGGAGTTCCAGAAATTTCCGTGAGCCCTGGGAGTCCAAATGTAAAGCTGATGGACTCCAGGCTACCTTTTTTTCTATGTAAAATGTACGGCTGCCAGCAACCTACTGGGCCCCAATCCTAACGGTGAGCTTGAGAAACAAGTCAGCTTGTGCATCACCTGGTTCAGTTCCCCTGCCCTGGCTGCAGAAATTGTCGCTGCCTCTCGAACAGAACCTGGACAAAACCTCAAAAGTTTTGCCCTTCTGATCAATAAGCTGAAATTCCAATCAATGAGCACACGCCAATGGGTGGCAGGGCGGCGGAGAATCTACGCTTTACTCTCGTTGGCCTTTTGTTTAATGCATAATTTTAAAGTGCCACGTTTAGCTGTAACTTTTATAATTAAATGGCAACTTTTAAAAGTAATTTAAAGATTGCATTCTTGTAAAATTAGTTGTTTAATTTTTTTTTGCTCAGAGAAGTATAGTGTGTGTGTGTGTGTGGTATCTGGGAGTTTTCCACTGTTTTCCCTAACGTCCTTTGCTTCCTTCCCTCTCCTCCCCCTCCCCTTTCTTACTTTTAGGTTAACAACGCCACTGCGCGAGTGATGACCAATAAGAAGATGGTCACGCCATACGCAAATGGTAAGAGAGACTGTACTAACCATGAGCTGAAAGGTTTGAAGAAAGATAAAAGGGAAAAGTCATGACCTCCTCAGGACCAGAAAAACAACTCCAAAAGAAACCAACAAAACCCCACAAACGATAATTTATAGCATTATTCTTCAGTGTAACCCATAAGCGTTTATGGAGGGAATACTATTTTACAGATGAAGAAGTGGGGACAGAGAGGAGCAGTTATATGCCCAATGTGGCCAAGCTGGTAGAGAAACCAAGGACCAGTAGGTTGCCTGCCACTACGGCAAGCTGATGCTGTACAGTGGGATATGCCATACTCCCGAGCCTTATTGCCATCACGTAGATACCTAAATGTGAATGCAGAAGCATAACTTAGGATACATAATTGGATATATCTCAGTTTAGGTTCTAACTGTAAAAGTACAGCTGTCCCCAAGCAGCCAGGGAAGCAGAGGCGTTGCGCTGCTTGTTTGCTCACTTTTTGTTACAGACTCTGCCTGTGTTCAGTCATTTTCCAGTGAACCTGAATAGAGAAAGACCAAGTTGTTTGGGTAATGAAGAATCCCGTTTCATCAGGATATCTTGGTTCTTCAGTCTGTGCAGTAATTTTATTGCATAGGCATATATAGTATAAAAAGTCGTTCTTCTCCTGACAGAACTGAATGCTGCTTTGATACAGATTTTGAATCTGAGTCTTTGTCCTGAAACAGGCAGAAAAATTCATTTTGGTCTGAAAATGTTCCCAAACAGCTTCAACAAGGCAGGAAGCTGCATATAGGTAGTTGCTAGTGTGGTTACAACCTAAGACTCAGAAGGCAGAAGATAGGGATTTTATTTGTGACTCTGCTACTGACTTGTCGCATGGCTCTTGGCAAATCAATCTTTTTTTGGTTACAGAACTGGGAAAACAGGGGCAGGCAGAAAAGCTGGGATTCAGAGTCTCAGTGTCTGAAAGGATCCGGGAGATTTTGTAGTAAAAGGCAACGCAGCCGTGTTATGTTGTTCTGAAAACAAGGGCAGAAAATGCATATGACTATTTGGTAATAAAACTTGGCTTACGTAGCGATGACTTGTGAAACCCTGATAATGGGCCAGAGTATTTTGTTTTTGCAGCCAGCAATTTAAAGCCAGCTTTAAAGCTATGCAAAGGTATTCAGTATTAGGCCAGGCTTAAGGCATGCTGATGAGTGGTCGTACAAGCGTTTTCACATTTGAGAGTTTGATGCAAGTCCCCTCCTTGTCACCACTCACTGGAGTATTTTTGCCATCAAGGTGGTCAGCACAGGCGCGCTGTTGCGGAGGGAGCACGCATCGCATCTCTCGTTGATACCCTGCCAGCAGATGAAGGGTTGGTGTTGATGGGCTGCACTTCACAAAGTTGTTCTTACAGTTTCTAGGCCCGTTAGAGGTGTAAAAGTGAAGTAACTGCGTCAGAACTCCAAGACAGAGGAAGAATATGGATTTATTTAAATATGCCTGTGTGGTTGCTAGCTGAACAGCCGAGATCTTTCCTGGAAGGGAATGCTTTGTGGAAGCCAGCCCAGATCATGATGTTAGCTTTACACCCTTTGCTTCCCTTCCCACATAGAAAGGTGGGGGCGAAGACAGATAAGTTTCTAGATCTGACTGGGAAATGTCCTCCTGGTACCCCAGTGATGACTTCTTTAAGCACTGTTCTCTTGTAGGTGTTATGTTGATGATTTGCAGTTCTTGCCAGTTATCCAGATGATACTAAAATCAATTCTCTGGGACAGCTTTCACCTGAAAAGCGGCATAAAGAAGACAGGAAATACTAAAATAACACAGGGAGAAAAAGATGTGAGATGAATAGGCTGAATTTCTTTTCTGCTCTGTAGTTGTGTGATTCGGTTAGTGAGGAAATTCAGACACTTGCTTTTTAGCAGATCTCTAGCAAATAAGACAGAAGGGTGTTTTGAGGATTTAAGGCTATAAATTGATTTACTCGGGACGACAGTCCGGGCCGGTGGCTTTAGAGAGCTTTTGGATCCGCAGCGTTCCTGGTGAAAGCAGGGAGAGCTGGCAGCAAGGTCCGTGCAGGGAACACAGGGTCGCACGGTGTTGGTGGCGAATATGCATATAAGGTAGTTGGCATTCCCTCAGTGGATCAGCTGATGTTTCGCTGTTCCCTCCGATACAGCGACCTCTACCTAGAACTTGACATTAGAAAAAGGCAGTTGGCCTCCATCTACACCAAGGGGGATTGAGGCAAAAGCAGAAATTGGAAAGAGCTGTGCATGTGAAGCTGGGGCGCACGCAAAGAGACCGTTCCCCCTACCCACACTGCCCGCTCCTCCTCTTGGTGTAGATTTTGGCATTCACTGCAGTCTTTGTTGTTTCAGGTTGGAAGTTGAGTCCTGTGGTTGGAGCGGTGTACGGCCCTGAGTTATATGCAGGTAGAGCTTAAGTAGACACTTCCACTTCTGCCATTTAACTGCAGTGGTGTTTGTTTATGTTCTCAATCTGCTGTTTCTTTATAACCTTTTTACGTTTTGTGTTTTTTGTTTTTTTTTTTTTTTATTCTTTTTAAAATTAAATTAGCGTCCAGCTTTCAAGCAGATGTCTCGCTGGGCAATGACGCCGCAGTGCCCCTGTCAGGAAGGGGGGGTATTAACACTTACATTCCTTTAATCAGTAAGTAGCCCCCGTTGGCCCCTATATTGTTACTGTGCTTGAGTTAACGATGACCTGTTACCCTTCTTCTCTCCAGTCTGTATAATATATACTTGAAAGGATGGGTCTCGCTGGGAATGAGTTTACCTCCAGCCAAAGTACACTGGTGCAGTGGCTGTAACTTGTTCATCTGCAGTGTGTGAATGGGGTCTCTCTGAGCAGCTGAGGAGGCTGCAGAACAAGGGGAGGGTGTGTGTGAGGAATAGGCCGTTCCCTTCCCCTCCCCACCCCCCCTCCCCCTTTCCAAATCAAAGAAACCAAACGGACAAATCCCTAAAGTACATATTATACAAGCTGCTAAACCGCGAGTCTGCAGGGCCCCTAGCGGCATGCACCTGGACGCACATGGGGTTGGGTTTGCGCCCTGGGACTCCCTCCCTCTCGGTATCTGTTCATTACGAGTTTGCAGATGCCTCTGAGGTTTTACCTCATTTCGTTACGGGTCAGTTTACTCCAACGTAAAGCATAATAAAGCGGGCCCCGCTATACATGGAGCCGGTTACTGGTCACGCTTGTTAAAAGAAGGTGGGCTCTCAGTAAATTGGCACTTGATGGGAAATTTCTGCTGCTGTTATATGGGCTATCTTGTCTTTCAGGCTTTAAAATGAACATACAGAGGATTGGGTGGCAAAGAGTGGGAGGGGAAAGGAGGGAAGAGACTGATGTAAGTTGGTTGACTTTAAGGGCCTCTTGACAAATTATATTAAAGAGCCTCTGCAGTTTTGGAAGAGCCGCCTGCTGTATCGACAGTAACTCTCTGCGCTTCTCGGACTCTAACCAGAGTGCATGGCGGTGTAAAAAGGCGGGGGGATTTGTACCCTGTTTGTGGTGGGTGAGGCATGCCAAAGCATTAACCTCTTGCATGCCAAACCTCTCTGCAACCCCTCTTCCCCCAAAGGCCCTGGTGTAGCAGGAAGTACGTATCGGATGCTTGCTGGGTTATAAGCATGCCCCTCTGCAGGACTGATGCAAAATGTCCCACCGCTGTGGAGCTATTGTGTCACTTTGTTTGGAGCAGACTGTTGTTTTCTGGGCAAGAATTTGGATCCTTTTCACCCTCCACCTTGTCTGTCTTTCCAGTTCCAGGCTTCCCCTATCCAACTGCAGCCACCACAGCAGCCGCGTTTCGGGGAGCCCATCTGAGGGGCCGAGGAAGGACAGTGTATGGGGCAGTCCGGGCGGTACCTCCCACAGCCATCCCTGCCTACCCAGGGTAAGCACTGGTCACGAGAGCAGAGTGCTCTGCACAAACATGTCAAATAGTTGATTGGTTAACCAAAAAATAACTAAAATTGTCTGGATGGTGAGAGTCAGGATATTGCTAGTGCCAGAGCATTCTGCACACGATGGCATCTCGTGGGGGCAAATCTAAATTTTAAGTTCTTCACTGAAACAATTCTCAGTGCTTGCAGCAGCGTAAAGCGCTCATGGATTCCTTCTCATAGTTTCTCAATTTGTCTACGTGGTATTTGTCATCCATTCACCCAATACGTTATAGTGCTGCTGAGAAGGACGCAAAGAGAGAAGGTTTAAAACTTCCAAAAAGGTTCTGCTCTTTGCTTTCCATTTGTGTTTTCATATTCAGGAATGAGGAGTATTATCCATTACCTTCATGCCTCACCATCTGGCAGTAGGACACAGAAGAGCCAGTTACCCACAATGGATTTGCTTTCTTTGTTGGAGACGGTTTAAAAAGGTTTAAAACAAAGATTAATCAAGTCCATTAATTTAAAACTGGGAGTGTTTGGGATATAGGGAGAATGAAAGTGCAGTGTTCTTCTAACTGTTATATGAAGCAATGGTGAATGCGTGGCCTTAGCATTCCTTGCCCTCTGACTTTTTGCTAGTAATGCAGTGGAATAGATGCTGTTGCAAAAGCATATTGTGCTGTTTAAAAGTACAGGGAACTAGGTTTGTATGTGAGTTTTGGTTTGAGTTTTTGTTCGTTTGTTTAAGTGTGATGGAACAACAGAGAAATCAACAAATCCCTTCCAAACTGTCTTTTTTTGTTTCTGGTTTTGAAGATGCTTTATTCATATTGCCTGTCTCTGGAATTGTACTTGCCATGTTTTCCAGGCAACGTTCTCAGAAAGAATAGAAATAGGAATGAATCCTCCAACACGGAGAAGTGGACTGACCCTTTTTTCCTTTAGTCTAGTCCCAAAAAGGAAGAAAATAAATTAGAAATTGTTTATTAAAAATGGAGGTGGAAGCCACACACATCAGTGCAAGGAGCTGGCCTGATATACGCTGGACAAACTTTGCAAATACCTTCTGTAGCAGATTAAGTGGTGAGAGCTACTTCTTTTTAGAGTCCAGTTTGATATTTAAAGTAGAGCTCAAGGAAGCAAGCTGCAGTGGTCATGTGTCTATCTAGCTTTGCTCTCCAGCAAATCTGTCAATGTTTGTATTTAATTCACCAGAAGACTTTAAATGAAACCTCTTGTCTGAACACGTTGGCCTGCCAAACAGAGTGTTTATTCTGGATTTTCAGATCCACCTCTTTTTGCCACCACTCCTAGTTCATATTCTATATCCCGTAACCATAGCCTCTGACCTGCAACTTGTCTGTCTGTTGCTCTAAAAATTACCCAGTCTGATTTGATTGAGAAGTGCTCCACAGTGGAACAGAGAAGAAAAGCTGAGCTAAGTGCTGCCGTCTAGCAGAGTATGAAATGCTTGCACCAGGGAGGGGACGTGCTCTTCATCCCTGGGAGTTAATGGCTGGAGCATTCCTAGCAAGAGACTGTCACGAGTGGTGGACTGGGAGGGGACTCTAAGCTTGTCTTAGAGCTGAGTCCTGTATGAAAGGTTTATTTCCATTCAGAATATGGGCCAAGCTCCAATGATTATTCCTTCCAAATACTGTCTCATGACTGTGTTTACTTACATTACGTTGAGTTTGTCTGACCCTGATGACTGATTCCATATCTTCATAGGCAGCACACTATCCAGTAAGTGTTTTCAGGGCAGCAGTAAGCAAGGCAAGTTCACAAATGGCCCAGAACCATCCCTAGTCCTGTGCACTGGAGTCTAATTAACTAATTCTGGTCTTTGTTGTCATCACAGTTTGAATTTCTACAAGATATGTCGTAGAGGGAATTTAATTCCTCATGGAATAATATACAACATGCTACTCAGTTCCATGTTGCAGTAACCTGTAGGACAACCACCACTCCACGTGGGCAATGTTGACCTCCATAGAGCCAGACACCTTACCCTGCATCAGTTGCTTTCCTCCTGGCCAGTGGCAAGATGACACCATAAGATCAGTCAGCAACACAAGTGATCAAGACATAGTGAGTAATGTGGAAGAAGACAGTAAAGTAAGCTGCAGGTTAACTCAAACCTAGTAGAAGAAATCGGTTTTCACAAACCTAAGTGGTGTTTAAGTTTTAAGTTACACAACTTAGTGGCATCACTGCATTTGAGAGCTTAGCAGAATTCAAAAAGTGCAGAAAAAGCTCATGGGAATTGCCATTCTGGATCAGACCTGAGGGCCGTTCAGGTTAGAGTAAGTTTTCACAGTGTCTAGTGCTAGATACTCCAGAGGAAGGTGCAAGAAATCATATCGTTCTTAATAGTTTTAACATTTATTTCAAGAACTCAAACTAAGATTTACTAATGCATATGTGTACTGTACATACCTACGTGTGGATATGGACTTTTATCCAGGGAAGGCTGTTCATACCTTAGAAAGCAATTGCTCAGACCATTGGAGAGGATGTTAGATAGTCACCTGAGCTTGACCTCAGAATACAAATACAACCTTCAATTTATAACCAAGACGGCATTCAGTAGAAGTAAGGAGACATATTATAACTTCTGATATATTGCATGAGTAAAACCTGCACTGGAATATTGCCCTGATTTGTAGTGTCCATGCTTTCTACACAAGAATGCTGACAAATTACATTTCAGACCAAAAGCTGTAAGAATTCCGTCAGTCTGAAAAAAGCCTTGCCTACTATAAAACTTTCAAAACTAAATAAGCTTGATCAATTTTAGTTTTCAAACTATAGGTTAGGTATTGACTTATTAATGGTCTTCAAGTACCTAAATGAAGAGTAGGCTTGCCATAGTAAAGAATAGTTTAGTCTAGGAGTGTAAATATATAGAGGATTCACTGACTCAAAGCCAAAAGAAGATAAAAATCAGACTAGATATAAGGTAGTACAGAGCTTTGGGGGTTTGGAGCGGTTTTTTTGGTTCCTTTTACAACAAAGTCAACTGTTGGTACACCTAAATGATACGATGACTGCTTTGCAAAGCAAGCTTTTTTTTTTCTTTTTTTTTTTTTTTCATGGATGTGTTTTAGCTCAGCTAGTGGACTTTTTGCAGATGCCACAGAGTTGATAGGCTGCTGGGTTGCTTTTTGCTTCTGGTCAGTCTACATAACCAGAATGGTCTCTGTGGTTCTCGGATGAATTCTCTCCATTTTTGCTAGCATTAAGAATCACGGATGTAGATATTCTAGCATATAAATAAACCTTGCTAAATTTCAGCCCTAGCAGTTGGTGTCAGTCAAGTCCTAACTGAAGGAGAGATGGAGGATACACGTGTACTTCGTTGTTTGGACTCAGGAATTCTTGCTCTTTCCTGTTATTAGTGTTCCTTGCAGTTTATTATGGAGAGCTGATGCTAGTATCTCTTGCTGACAGGATTCTAAGTTACAGGAATAGTGGCCTGATCCAATGTGGGAATACTGATATTCATCCAGCTGATTGTGTTCGGAATAACTGTTAAAACTGCTAACCTGTTCATAAACCAACAGTCACTTCCCTCTGTCATGCGTTTGCCTTTCCTGCAGGAGCAGGTGGAGTATCACTGCTAAAACACTCCTGGTCCTAGATAGAGAACCCAGCAATGTAAGTCACTGCCCCAGGAGCCAAATTCTTTGTTATGTGGTTGTAAAAAATTTAGCTTCAACAAACATGACCTTATGGCCTGCTTCTCCCTGCTGAAGTGGCTCCCCTCTTCCTCTAACAAGGGTCTCTATCTTCATATCTGCTCCCAGCGCTCTTGGAGACCATAGTAACTTTATCCATTGGGAATGAAGTGTACTTTTTCTGGGGAAGACAACAAGACTAAATTATTCAAGCAGTAGCTAACACTGCAACAGATTTTTTTAAAATTTTATTTTGTTTTATTTCATTAGTAATAGCATGCAGAATTTTGGCAAGATCTGCTGGGCTTTTTTGTGTGTGCGTGCCTTACAATAGGTGGGTATCTGAGGGTGGCAGGCTCTTGGCAGCATTTCCCATTCTGATGAGTAAAAAATGATAATCAAAAGAAAAGCTAGTGTTCCATACCTTCTTTTTCCTTAATGCTACTGGTAAGTCATGCACATCAGATCCATGAACATCACAGATGGTGGGGCTAATGTTTTTTTAAAGCCTTGAGTGAGTTTATGTGGAGCTATTCAGAGAACAAAGCAGGAGGAAATTCCTCAGTATGAAGCACACGCTGAACTCAAATGGGTGGGGGGCATCCCCTCTCTTCCTTCCTCATCCTTCCCCAACCCCTGTCCCCAAAGCGAGCTGCATAGTCTTATGCTAGCAAATGCTCTGGTAAGAGTGGCTCTTTGGGAACCCCAGGCTCTGGTTTAGCAGTTTTTCTGCTTGAAGTTCTGAGAGAAAGAAAAGTATGGCTTAAAGCAGAGAAAGCACCATCCCATGGAAACCCTTCCAGTTGCTCCTCTCTGCTACGCAATAGGTTGTTACTACCAGGGACTCCCACTGCACCTTTCAATTCTTGGACCTTGGACCAGTCACCTAACCTTTTTAGCTCATTATCTCTGCTTGTGAAAGCAATGCATTGTGGGTATTTTTGGTTTTTTCTTTTTAATTACATTTCTCTGTGTTTACTTTGATCAGAATTGATTGACTTGTTTTCCTGAGGTGTTGCATCGGTTCTTTAAGATGCTGAATAATAATACTTTGCATGCTTGTGTGATCAGCCAAATCTTATCGCATGTCTAATGTGCAGGGTAAAAGCAGGTGATGTATGGATGTCAGAAACAAAGTCATGTGGCCCTGTGAACCTCAAAATACGTAATCATATACAACTCTGAAACGTGCTTCTGACATAGGTGACTCCAGCCCCTGTGGGATGCCTTCTGAGGGGCTCCTCGATTTCACAAGCCCACTTCACGAAGCCAATGTTTCCACGTGTTTAGGGGGTAAATAAAATAATTCCAGGAGAATAACCAGAGTGGAGGTTTCTAAACCCTTGTTTCTCTTCTTCAGGACATCAGATCTTTTTGAGTCTATTTTTATCGTACAAGATGGTGGTTCCCCTCCCTCTCTCCTTTGCATACTGTCTCCCCCTCTGCCCGCCCCTTCCCCTTTTGCATGCCATGGAAGATGACTTGGAGCCGTCTAGCGTGCGTGCGCACACACATTCTCTCGCTGATTTGCTCCTGCCAAAAGCCCAGGTTGTGGATTCATACATCACCTGCCTGTGTAAAACGCATGTGCATGCTGCCGTCCTCAATAACCGGAATGTGTTTTCTGTTCTTTTGTTTTTTGTTTTTTTGTTTTTGTTTTTTTTTTGTTTTGTTTTTGTGTGGATTTTCTGCAGTGTGGTTTACCAGGACGGATTTTACGGTGCTGACCTCTATGTAAGTACACACACCGGAGCCTTCTCGTCCCCAACCCCTGACAAGCCAGCCTTTTTTTTTTTTTTTTCTTTTGGTTTGTTTGTTTGGTTTGGTTTGGTTTTTTTTAAATATCATTTACTTTAATTTTCTTCTTCCTTGTGGATATATATATTTATATATTTAGGAATGCAAGCATGCTTCTCTGTCACTGCGCTTGCCCCTGGGTGCAAGACCTAAGCCTTTGGGTTTCCTGATCATTGCCAGGGTCAGTTTACTGGGTGTCCTGTCCCCCACATGCACACTGCTACTAATCAACCTGAGAGATGATTAGCGAATTAAAATTTCTCTCAACACTTCTCTCGTTTACATAATTTGGATATAAAAATAACAGGACTGGTTTAGCCTCAGACCTTCCCTTTCCTTCTCCCCCTCCATCCTTCCCTTTCTCTCCCCTCTTGGGGCCCTTTCAGGTTTGATTTGTGCAGCCCACACTAAACTGAGCGAGCTGTATGTTTAAAAATGTTCATGTGCCACTGGGATGTGGAGATAATCCCTTTGGGAAAGACACTGGGACTGATTAAAAATGGAGACTGAGATGCTAGAGTGAAAACTGACATCTCATTTTGCTGGTAGAAATGGTACCTAAATAGGCTAGATTCTCTCGCCCCTTTGGGGAATTGTAAAGTACAAATATGTGGAGATCTTCGGTTAGAAGAGTCGGCAGCCTCCTCCTGTCTGGGAATTAGCTCTGATACCACGGGAGACTTTGTCCTGTCATTGTCTTTGTCCTACCTAGCCAGTCGGTATTGCAAATCTCCAAGGCATCTGTGTATATGTAGGTCGTATGGATGGAGGGATTCCTACTGGCCAGTGAGAAAAGCAGTTTCCTCTCTGATGGA
Organism: Tringa tobata; assembly: GCA_033628505.1. Taxonomy (NCBI): domain Eukaryota; kingdom Metazoa; phylum Chordata; class Aves; order Charadriiformes; family Scolopacidae; genus Tringa; species Tringa tobata. Next base: position 7,465,084 of record JAHREE010000193.1, on the reverse strand, counting down.
GAGCTGTTGCAGAGCAGCTGTGGTAGGAATACGCCCTTCAAAGCCAAAATGTTCAGGTCCACTACCGCCATCGCAACTTGTGGCCTGCCTAGCTCTAGCAGAGCTCCCTCTCGCAGTGTTGTAGGTAATAGCTCTTTGGAGCTGGGGAAGTTTTGTACTGGGTAGTGGCACAGTTGTCAGCACGGGATACACATCCCCGCTCCTTTGAAGGTGCTGCCCTTGATGTTTGTAAAGAGGACCCTAGGGTTAGACTCAAGATAATGGATGGAATTAGCTTTTGGATTTTGTTGGCTTATATGGAGGGTCATGCCTTGTAAAGGTGCTTTTCTCAACACACTTACAGCAGGTGGAAGATGTGCTCTCTGAGCACAGAGATACTGGGTGCATTTCTTCATTCTTACATATACTATCACGTGCGCAGTCCTGCCTGGTGAAGTGTTCCTTTATGAAACTGTGTCAAGGACTACAGAGGGTTCTGGGCTTTCCTGCCTCACTCCAAAAACACCAGCTTTGCCAACCACTGACTTTGCTACAGCAAACAAGCAAGTAAATGAGCAATACTTAATGCCTCTTCCCTCAGAGTATGGCATCTAAGAGGCTGGCATGTTGAAAGGGAAGATTGGCCAGGATTACTCCCTATTTCTTTTCAGAAAGCTCCTTCAGAGCTTCCATTGCAGGGGGAGGAGAGGCTTATTTAACATGTTTTAAGGACAGAGACTTCAGTAATGAAGAACCCCCCATAACCGTATGGTGCTGTAATGCAGTGGCATCATGTAACACAAAACCAAGCCCCACCTCATGTTAAAACCCTTAGGTGGACTTCTGACAACTTTGCTGTTGGTGGCTGTGGTCTCACTGTCAGAAATTAAGATGATAGAAGAGGGGACTCATCAAGGTAAATGGTGGTGCTTTTGCTATGTTAATTGCTGCCCAGAGCCCTCCAATGGAGCTCGGGAAAATTGAATCATAATCCAAAGATGAAGTTACGCTTCCAAACAATTTGCTTGGCACAGGTGGAACGGTAACAGCGTCTCTGTGCCCCACTGATTTGTCGTGCTTTTCACTGCAGTGCTTACGTCCCTCTGGTTGCTGTGGAAGGCTTGTCCAGATTGTGGAAGGGGTGGCAGAGGATACTTCAGTTAGGACTGGGAGGAAGGTTGAACTTAGGTTCCCTTAGGTCTTCTGAGTCTGTAGGGTTGTGTCAAGGAAGGGGTGGAAAGGAGCTGAGCTGTCAGGGAGTTGTTAGATGAAGGGGAACTGTCCCAAGTTTGGGCTGCTTTTTCTGCATACATGTTATGCACCAATTTCTCATTTTCCTCCTCCTCCTCTTCCTCACTCCTTTTTTCTCTCCTGGGGCAACCATCCTGCTAGCCATTTCTTCTGTGAAGAAGGCATTCCATCTCTTGTTGGATGCGTCCCACTCTGGCAAGACACCTGAATTCCTAAAACAACCTGCCCCCAGGATGCAGAGGGCTTCATTTTGGATCATAAGAAAGGTTATCTTTCTTTTACAATGGGATCAATCTGGGTGGCGGGGGGGAACCCAAACAAACCCACCAGTGCGAAGACCGCTGCTGCCTGTGAAAAGCGTGCTTGCATCCACTGGAAAGAAAAGGCTGGTGAGCCCTGCCGCGGGCTGTTTGTATGATTGTTTCTTTCCACAGCTGTGTTTTTTTGAACTGCTCTTCCTGTGTTCTGTTATAGAATAGTCTTACAGGAACCAATCATTAGCGCTAAAATACCTCAGGTAGGAGTGCCAGTGTGACCTGCCAACCGATCAGATTGTGGATTGCAGTGGAAAAAACTGAATTATACTAACCATTCCAGCACCACATTAGAGATGGGAACAGAGGCTTTTTTAGGGCAGCGCAGACTCACGTGTGATCCGAGCCCCCGCTGTAGCAGGGCGGCGTGTGTCCAGATTTCACACCGAGTGGCATTTCATTCAAACAAAAAACTAATATAAATTTAATGGAAGGGTTAACGAGGTCATGCTTGTCCCATTACCATGTAGAAGCACCTGCTGCAATGGACGCTGTTGTCCTGTCACCTCTTTTAATTCATTCATGCTCATTCCTGGTGCACATATGCCACCCTTCTAATACAGAAATACTGGAAATGGTTCTCACCCTTTCTGCTTCTTAACTTCTGTTTTAGGGCAGTTTTGGGGGTGGAGAAGACACATTTGAGATACAACAAATAAAAGATCGTAAAATCAGGCTTGCTGCCTAAACCTGGCAGGTGGTGAAATATACCTAACTGGTACCATGAGTTACACATTTCTCCAGGGGTATAGGAATGCTTGTGTCTTAGTGGCATAAGGGCTCTTTGGAGTAAATAGGGCCAGCAACACACTTTGTACGCCTGTCTAAGGCAACAAGGGAAAGAGAAAAGGGAGGCTTATACCATAGGATACACTGCCATAGTAAGTTGTAATTCCTCAAGTTCTCATTGGATTGATCACCTAATATGGATGTGAAGAGTGGAAGAGAAGATGGACTTACTTTGAGCTGAACTGTATAGTCTTAAAGTGCTCATTTATCTACATTAACATGCTCAGTAATTGGAATGCTGCTTTAGTTAGGATTGCAGCTTCCTGTATATGTTGTTTTGTCATGTTTGTGTTATTTATGGGAATATGTGACAATATTGAAAAAGCTATCATCTAATTTTAAAGGAGGAATTAAAAAAAATACATATTTCTTGCTTCATTGGTGAACCAAGGATGGTAACATCACAGAAGAGTCATTTTAAATTTGGGCTTTTGTGAATGCCTGAGCAAATACAGTCATTTGACAATTGAGCTCTCTAGGCTCAAGTGCTACACACTCACATGGAGAAAGGGGTTAGCCCCAGCAACACTGACAGGATACCCGGAGAAAGAGAACTTGAATTAAGATAAGCCACATTTAGGATTGTGTTAATCTCTCACATGTTCCCCAGACAGTCCAAAAGACTGTACCAGACGAGTCCATTCTTGATTTAGATGGTCCCTTTGGTTGTTACTGCCCAGTAAAAATGCATGAGCCTTTTCCTTAGTTTTCCTATTTCTTTGTCGAGCCAGGATTTAAACTGTCCCTTTGATAACAACGCCTCCAACTTAACATCTTCACAAAGAAGCTCAGCCACCCTCATTTCTTTTGAGACAAGGCTAAAGATTTTAAAACCTGAACCTAGATGGAACCTGTCCCTGTGAAATCACTTCACTTTAATAGATGGAGTGGGAGTTTGCATGGCTGTCCTGGGTTTCAGGTACTATGCCACTCGATGCTGTTTTCTGTTGCAGTTTGGCTGGGGCACTGGAGGAGTGTGGTGCAGCTAGTAAGGGCCTTTTTTTTTTTTTAATTATTACTATTATTTTTCTTTTCTTGGGAAACACAATTGTTCATGTTTGTTGAAGATGTTCTACTCTGTTATAGTTTATATTTACTAGAGTATGCGAAGTGAGGGGCATCAGAAACCACCAGGGGTGGTAGGACCGTGTAGCTAAGGTTATGGATGAGCTCTGCATACCAGTTAAAGTTGTGTGTGAACAGGAATAGCAGGAGAAAATAACTGGTGCATTGGACAAGCTGAGCAGGGCTTTAGATGCACTGATGGAATTATAGGTGGGTCCTGAGTTATTGAGAACAGGAGCATCAGCTGGGTAAGACAACCTGCACAGTGTCTCCTTTGCTCTGTACTGGTCCCAGAGCTTGGTGAAAGCAATTGCGAAGTAACAAGTAATAGTCACAAGTTTCCTTCTCCTTCCTTCACCCTCTTTTGGTGTGTTTGGACCTGCTGGTCATGCTAAGTACATCCCCGTGTCAGAAATTCCCCAGCTGTCCACACTCATTGCTCCTATGACAGGAACGTACCATGGCCATTATAATCCCCATTTTTGGTTTTATTTGAAGTACACGCAAGTAGAAATTGCCGGACCGCTTTGAACCGAGCAGGTCTGCCCATGCGTGTGTACCTCTATCCTGTGACTTTTTTTTTTTTTTTAAATTAACAGTAGCTTCAATTTTGCATCAGTGCATGGTTAAAAAGCAATACACATGTCAGCTATTTCTTAACTTCATTTCTCCAATGAATTATTTCTCCTGTTTTTTTTGTTTGTCGTGCAGTTGACTGAAGAAATGTTAACATCCCGCTCTAAATCTCTCAGTGGAGTCTCTGTTCCCTTCTCTGATATAACAGATGGGTTATTGCTTGTTATAATTATTAACATTGTGGTGTGGGACAGGGCTAGGGTGGGAGCCATTCCGGGGGGCGAGGGCGGGAGGCTGCGGGAGTCCGTTAAGGTTGGAATGTTAACTCCAGTGGTGACTGACTGTTTCCGTAATAGCAGGTTGTTGTGGCTGCACGCTCTAGTACTTGAGGCTGTGTACTTCACTGAGCTTGTGGTAGAGCCTAGGGCGAACTGCTGTCCCAAGAGAATGCTGGGATGGATAGAACTAGCCAATATGAGTCTGAACGTGGTGACTTTGCTGGTTGTTCTAGCTCCAGATGTCAGCATGCTTAGTTTTTAATTTTGATTAATAAATGTTACGCCATTCCCCTCCCACACCTGATTCCAACCCTTCTTTTCTTTTCTTCTTCTTTTTATTTTGTTTTGGTTTGGTTTGGTTTCGTTTTCCTTTATGAGAGACATGAATTAAGAGAATTACATGATAACCCTTTTTGGTTTCAAACTGCATCTCACTGTCATGTTCAGAGTATGTGCCAGGCACATTTGAAATGGCTTCTGATCTGAAATGTGGCTGGCAAGTGTGGGGCAGACTGGGGAGAAATCTGGGTGAACGCTGAAGCTGGCTGCCCTGAGGAGGGTTCTGCCAGGCAAAAATGTCCCGTACACCGTGCCCAAGTGACAGACCCCATCAAGAGTTCAGGAAGTTTGTAAACTTAAGGGAATACCACAATGACATTGGGAGGAAGTTTTGTCTTAATTTAGTGAGGTTGATGAAGGTTTGATTTGGATTTAGGCTGTACCTCATTCCTCTCTTCTCTGTTGTGTTTTGGAGGTGGGAGTAAAGGTGGTGCAATGATAGCATGCTAAAACCAAGCTACACTTCCCGAAATGGTACATCCAAAATGCAGGGGCTGAAAGAGCTAGACGTGATTAAAAGGGCAAAATTGTAACATGACATCTTTCAGGCAATGTGGTCATGTTTCAGAGGTGTAGTTCTCTGTTGCCTTCTTCTATTAGCCACAAGATTGAAGGGGCTCCCTACGTGTGCTTTGGATAGCACGTTAGCCTTCATGGGGCTAACACAGGCCCCACAAAAGCAATCAAAATTAATTTAAAATCACTCCTCCTAATTTAAAAGCTATCTAGTCCAAAACTGAACACTGCTGAGCAAACACACAGTCCTGTAGTGGAGCTGATCTTGTACTTTTAGTTAGATATATGTGAAAGATCTATAGGGAAGAAGTGGTAGAGGTATGTTGAGCTGATTCTGGAGGTGAAGAGCATAAGTCTGCCTTATGGTCCTTCAACTTCTGAAATGTCAGTTGGAGAAAAAAAAAAAGCCAGAAGCAATCTGGAATTTTTCTGATGTTATTTATGGCTTATTGTGTTTCTAGCAAAGCCATGGTTCATTTACCGTTGCCCTCCCTAAGTTAACAAAAACGTGTTCAGAAGTGTACGATAAAGATCTAACCTGGGCTTCAGAGCCCTCTTTGCTGTCTGCTCACGAAACCTTTACCCCTGGTCCAAAAGGTGGCCTCCGTCCTTCATTACTGCAGGGTGTCCAGAGCTGCCTGTCTGAGCCAGTTCTCCCTCTACTCTGGGAGCTCCTTGTGGGAGTTCCAGGAGGAGACCCACGGGTCTTCCATTGGGTCAGGATTCACATTCTGCCAACCCAGCTCTAACTATGTTTATAGTAACTACCTCTTATCAGGGTAAGCATCTGAAAGACCTTTACTACAGGTGTGTGGCGTGGGCAGAAACGCAGCAGCAATACAGACTGTTCTGGCATAAGTTTCCCTGACCTGTTTCCTTCTTACACAAAGACATGGAAGAATGGTCTGGTTTGTACCTCTGTCAATTTGACTGTTGCCAGCCCTGAGACTACCGGAGGTTGTATTCTCTGGCTGTCTTTTCCTGATTGCTTTCTGGCTTTTCTTGCTATTGGTACTTTTATGCATGTGGACCAAATCAAATTCTAGCCTTTTGGGTTTCCCAGGCTTAAAGAGATAGAAGGGAAAAAAAACAGGAATTTCTCAGAATGGTCCCCTTTCTAAAATACACACTTCGCAGAAAGTCCCTACCTCTGATTTCCCCAGCATAAGAGGAAGGGGGCATAAAATTACTTTTTAAGCAAGATTTCAGCTCTCCTCTGGTTTTTAGTACTTTCATGCCAAATTTAATTTCCTGCAGGGATATAACCATGCTCAGGCTTGCCTTAGTTTATTCCTTCTGCTAAACAACGGGGTAATGGCAGAGTCTCCCCGGTCCTTCTGAAGAAAGGAATACACACGAGTTAATGGGCGATGCTTGCGATAAACATGACATGGGAGCTGATGCAGTTTGAAACACTTCCTCTCCTTGTGATGTGTGTGACTTTTTTTTTTTTTAAATTTTTTTTTTTTTTTTAAAATGCTCTGCGTGAGTGGACAGGTATCTGTAAAGTCAGTTCTCTTCTCTCCTGCAGGGTGGATACGCAGCCTACAGATATGCACAGCCTGCTACTGCAACAGCAGCCACGGCCGCTGCAGCCGCTGCAGCAGCTTACAGCGATGGGTATGTAAGGGGGAGGCATCCACGGGGGCTAGCTTGCTGTGCTCAGGGATTCCAGGAGCCATTGATCCATTACAGTACTTCGACTTCTCTCCCCGTTTCTTTGTCTCACTTGCACTGGCCACGCGCACACGTGCATGCACAGCCCGACGTGAAAGACTTGAATGCACGGGTTTGTCTCTCCGCTCCCGGGCAGCGTTGCCCTCCGGTGTTTGTGAGCTGGCACGAATCCTGGTCTCTTCCCTGTCCTTGTGATTCTCTGCACAGAGGAAGCAGTGTGGTTACGGCCTCGGAGTCGAAAGACCTGCCTTGCCTCGCCAGCTCCTTGCTTGTGTGGCTCTGGGCAGGTTGTTTAATCACTGGGTGCCTTTCTCTCCCCATCCGTAAAGTAAAAATTACTCAGCTCAAACAGTACTCTAGGATGCTTTGACATACAAGTCTATATAGATATAAAGGATTATTGTCATCGGAGTGCTTGCCTTAAGATTTTTTCATTTCCTGTGCAGTGAGGCCAGGTTTTAATCCTAGCACACGCGAGACCATTAAGGTTTATACTCCCTTTTCATTCTGGAGAGCCCCTCACTGCTTTCCATTTAGCAGCTGTTACCGTGCCAGTAGCGCTAGCGCCAGCAGTCACTCTCTTCCCAAATTGCATCACGTGAGGTGAGGGATGCACTAGCTGTCATGTCAAAGGCGCTGACCTCTTTCCTACAGGTCAAGCTCATGGCTTCTGCCACATTCCTCCTTGCAGGCTGTTCTCTCGCCCATCTCATACGATGCATGGCAGCATGCCCGTAGGATCTCTCTGAAGAGGGGCTGCCTGTGTGCATGTGTGTGCATGTATGCATACATATGTCTAGAAGGGCATGCTGCTTCTTCCATTGCCTGTGGTCAGACAGCTGTTTCTTCTGCCCCTCCAAAGTGACCTTTTTTTCTTTTTTTCTTTTTTCTTTTTTTTTTTTTTTGTATCTTTTCTCCCTCTCTTCAGTTATGGCAGGGTGTACACAGCAGATCCTTACCATGCCCTTGCCCCTGCCGCTAGCTACGGAGTTGGCGCTGTGGTAAGTGGGATTTTCTTTCTTGTGCTGTTTCTCATTTTCCAGCTTGGGGAACAGCTGTTCACTGGGTATCAGGTAATGAAACTTCACCCAGAAAAACTTTTTTGCTGAGGGAGGAGGCCCTTAGCTGCCGTGCTGGGTTCCCAGTTCTGCATTCATATGTTTGTGTGTGTGTGCAGTAGGAGAGGAGCCAGGTTGTAGGAGACCAGTTGTTACTTGGTCTTGCACAATACCTAGTACAAAGGAGACGGTAGATAAATGACCTGAAATGCCAGGGGATAGAACATTGTTGTTGAATCAGTAGAACTGTATCAAGGTGATATATAGACCAAAAATAAGCAATAGTCAGAGATGCAGGACACCCTTTCTTGCCACGTTGCATGTTGAGAAATCGGTTCTAGGAAGCAAAAGAATACGTTGTTCTCATGACATCTTGCAGCAAAGCTGCTCCACTTGGTTTGTTCTTCCACTAGTGGAAGGATGCAGTGTCCTGCCTGCCAGCAATAGTTACACAAGCGCAGGAATGAGGTATGCTGGCATCGGAGGGGAGTGGAGCAGCTTGCTGAAAACACGTTTGCCCATCTGCTTCTAGCCAGCGCAGTATCTGTGTTGTTGCAAAGGCTGGAATACAAATGTGTTCAGAGAAAAACACACCTAAATATAGATATCTGCAGTGTAGCACCTCTGTTTGAGCCTCAGCTCATCATGTGGATTCTCTTTAGGGTTGATGAAGGAAAAGCAGGTACTTCTAGGATGTCAGGTCATTGTGTCTGTTTCAGACCTTTACCTTAAGGAGAGGTGAAGAGCATCCTAGAAGTCCTTGTTTCTGCTGTCCATAAAGACAGCCTAGGCAACTGGCTCAGGGATTAGGACTCATGAGTCCCATCTCTGGTACTGAACTCCCTTTAGCTGAGACTTGCCAAACTTCACCTGCAGCTGGTTGGCCGTGAGCATGTTCTCCTGAGCCATGTCTTTGGTTTCGCAGGCAAGGTTCTCCTCTCTTGCTTTTTAGAGATGCTGATGGTGGTGGGTCGGTCCCAGGACATATCCATTAGTTCTTCTGAGAGGATTCGGGTGCTGGCCTGAGCGTTTCTTCACAGTTTGACCTCCTAACAACCTCTTCTTCTCTCATTTAATTTCTACAGGCGAGTTTATACCGAGGTGGCTACAGCCGATTTGCCCCCTACTGAAGTGACGTGAGCCCCCTGCAAGTGGGACAGCCCCCCCAGTTCATGAGGCCTGGCTATTGCAATATTTACTAGTAGAGGAACTCTATAGCAAGACGAGGAGGAAAAACAAAAAACAAAAGAGAAAATACTTTTTTATACCTCACTATGTTCTTTGAATATGTATTTTTTTTTTCCTTTAAATTTCTGCCTTTAATTCTTTTGTTCCAAAGATTGTGCATTTTTTTGGTTTTTGTTTTCGTTTTTGGGGTTTTTTTAACTGTGGTAAAAATAATGCATTTCCGTGTCTGTATGTTGGTGCATAGCTTATCCTACAAATCACGGAAAAGGCGATTAGCGATAAGGAAAGCTGTTAGAAACCAATACCATGTGATTAATCAGGAACACGCAGACGGTTACTTCCCTGGGTCTGGTGCTTGGTGTCTGTGAGACAGGAGGATGCGAGGGAGAAGTCTCCACCTGCCATGTTTCTGGCCTACAGAAGGAAGCACTCTTTGGCTGTGGCCGGGACCTTAATGCTGGTGGGAAATAGTCATTTACATTTGAAATCGGGGGAAATGCAGAGACTTTTCTCGTTTTTATCACCGTCTGACGCGCACAGATTTGGGACAGTTTCAGCAGTGTCAGGATTTTAGACTTGGCAAGAGAAGATTTCCTCAACCTGCCCAAAGACTTTGGCTGTTACGTGCTGTACGGGGGACAAGACTTTGAAAGGAGTTTTTTTGATGAGGACGGTCTTTCCCCACCCCACACAACGTATTCTAGCTGACTGTTGTCCACTGCTGATGGCTGTAATTATCTTAGTTTTCCTTCCTCCTTTTCAAGACCTTTCTCCCTTGCTGTCCCTTTCCTCCTCTTTCTTTCTTCGAGGAGTGGCAGATGCAGTGCAGCATCACACAGAGTACCTCTGGTGCGGACAGCAAGTGGTTGAACTTGCAGCAAAAGAAAGCTAGCCGAAAAGTCTTGCGGTGCTTGGGCGCTCAGAGATCCACCATGCAAGGTCTCTCGTGTTCATCCTGAGCTGCTTAGGCACTTCTGCAAGTAATCTCTTTCAAATAACTTGAGTGAGGAAAAACAAGTCATGTATAAGCTGCTGAGGAGAGGGGCAAGCGTGTGGGTTTGTGTAGGGGAAGAGGGGCTTTTAGATCTAAACGTGATCCTGAAGTAGTTTTGGTTCAGTCGGGAGTTTAAGGGAAGGCAGAAGGAGTTTGTGCAAGCTCTGAGTTCATAGGAACTTCCCACCACAAGCTATTTCAGGCCCTTACATAGTTGTGTTGGAGCCCCTGCGTCTGTTTTGCGCAGCCTCTCGTAGAAAGTTGTGCACCTGGTCTGCTGAGTCCATATAGACACTACATATTAAGCGATTTGGAAGCAGAGAGACGATTCAGGGGAGGGCTCCACGACTCCCAAGACCACCTCCCTTATGCTGTCACATACAGTGATTTCGCTGTGCTTCAAAGCCAGCGTTTTCAGATGACCGCGTGAGCTGTGCTGTGATGGGGAGTCGCTGCTCTCCGGACCTCCCCGCTCAGCTCCTGGCTCCTTGAGCGCTCCCAGTGACCCCAGTGCTCAGAGGCAGGGTCTCTTACCACGTGTGAGAGAAAGTGCAGCAGCACGGTTTTTATTAGGCTGCCTCGACTCCCTCAGTTGGTACTGGGGTGAGCTCACCGCCCCCAGAAGGGCTGCTGGGAGCCTGGGTTTGTTGGTGGAGCCCGTCCAACTCCTGTCGTACACCTGCTTCTCCATCCACCGCTGACAGCAGAATAGGAAACCTCCTGCGTTATAACACTAAGCGATGTCAACCAGCAGAGCTCCCAGGGAGGTGGTGTGGCCCAGCCACACGTAACCACGCTTTTTTTTTTTTTGCTCTTCCCCAGCGATATTTGTAGCCTCTCTGTGCAGCAGAGAGGTGGCACCTCAGATGGGAGGAATGGGGAAGCCATTAGTTAAGCTAGAGACCCTGAAGCTATTGATTCTCTGGAGGAATAGCTAGATAAAGGGGACACCAAACTGCCAGCCTGTTGGCCACCTTTTATTATTATTTTTTTTCTGGTTTTATTGTTGGTTTTTAACTTTTTTTTTTTCAAGCCAAAGTTTGGTTTGTTGCTGTTATGACAATTTTTTTTGTTGTTTGTATATAAATATTTTAATTAGCTTGAAATTGGGGAGGGGGGAACAGGGTCTCGGGGCTTTCACAAAATCTAGGAAATGAGGGGGACTCGGGGTGCTTGGGGGCTTTTACTGAGATGGGATAGGGGAGGGAGGACTTGCGGTAGAAATAGTCATAATTCAAGGGGAGGCATTTCCGCCCCAGGGCAGCCGGGGGACTTGTGGAGCTGAGATGCAGCAAAAGCCTCTACTGGACTTGTTCTGCCCACCTGTGGGGTGGAGGGGCTGAGTGAGGCCATCCCTTCCCTCACCCGCAGGCGGTTCCTCATGGAGCAGGTCTTGCAGGCCGCGAGTGAGAGGAGCGCAGCTCACGGAGCCCGCCGGGGGCGGCTGCTCGTCCCTCTGCCCCTTCCCTGCCTTTCAGTTCAGCTGGTTCTGACTGCAGCTCCCAAAAAGCTGGGCTCTCCCTCCCCGAGTGCCCTCCCCTGCCCTGGCAATGTCGCCTGCAATCCCTACTCCCTTCCCCACCCACCCACCCCCTGCCACTTGGCCTCTCTGGGAGTGGGGAGGCCAGCCCCATTTCTGCCTCCGAGCAGAGTCTATGCATGGCAGCTTCAGCCCGCCCGAGTATGTTAGGAGTTGAGGGGTTTAGTGCAGAAGCGCCCAACCTTTGCGGGGCCGTGTTGCCCTGCAAGTATGATCTCCGAGTAATACCTGCTCTAGACCATCCAGCCTGATTCCTCTTGTATCCGAGCCCGGCCTGCTCCAGTCGTTCCCTGCCAGGCTCCTCCGGTGCATTACCAGCCGGTGTCTCCTCGGCTCCGTAGTTAATGCTGCAAGATCCCCGCTGAGGTGGCTCGCTGGTAGCCCAGCTCCCTCATCTCAGCCGTGGGGATGCCGGGACGCTCACACGGCTGGGGGCCGGAGGTAGCTCGCTGGTTCCAGGTCTCCAGAGCACCAGACCTCCCAAAAACTTGCACACCAGCTGGAATTTTGCAGCGAGGTTTCTCGAGTGAGTGTTGTGCCGTGGCGGGGAGGGCTCTTCGGCCTTTCCTTGCCTCTCGGCAAACAACAGCTCTGGTTTCACTCAGATGTGTTACGAACTGGCTTGAGATGTGTTGAGAGTAGCCAAGCTGTGGCTATATCCATCTTCTGAAGAAGTGAGGACAAAGCCTATATCTCTCCCTATGCAAAATGAATTACATTTAATGAATTAAACTGGGCCCTGGCTTATTTGACTGACGGCAGCTAGTGCTTGTCCCCGAGATGGGTCTGCAGTCACAGGTCCCTCGCAAAGCGGGGTTTGGCTTTCCAAGGGAAACCGCACAGGCAGCCTGGCAAATAGCTTGCTGTTTGTCACCACCTCGTCTGGTGGCATCTGGGATTCCTCTTGATGTAGAGGAAAAGATGTTTCTTTAAGTGTTGCTGTTTGTACTGTCTTGCAATAGGTCTGGCCGGCACATGATATTATACTGGTAAAATTTTGGATCGAAGAGTTGATTTATTTAATGTGCTGATGTATCTTTCCTTGTGGGTACCGTCGTGCTGGTACAAAGATGATTTCTACTGGTATAACTTACTCCCAGTAGAGAATATGCTATATCGGTGCCCAGCACGTTAACAAACGGTTGTCACTGCCCCGGCACCAGGGAGGCTGCACTGTTGCGGGTGGGTTGGCTTTTCTAAGAAAAGCCATGATGGGACCTGGAGACAACGGGGAGGTCAGCATGAGCCTGCAGTAGCCAGCTCTTCCCAGGTTAAGCGGTCACATGGATCCTGTGTCATGAGTTCAGATAGACAAAGCCATGTTTTTAAATTAGCTGTGGCTTGGCTGTTTCGGTGCCCGAGAGAGAGTGCTAGCTCAGGAGTCGGAGACCTGTGTTTTGGTCAGGGCTCTGTGATCCTCAAAGGGTCATCGTGGAGCAGTCGTGTCGCTGCTCTAGAACTCGCTTCCCCCGTCCCTAAAGTGAAGTGGAAGTTTATCCCCTCTTCTCACCCGTCTTGAGATCTGTGGACGTGAAGTGCACAGTGAGAGCTGAGGAGGGTTATCTGAACAGCTGGCTCCAGTGCCGGTTGTGAAAACGGTTAATTGAAACCATTTCCTTGCCTGAAGAGAGACTCTGGCTGCTGGAGTTTCCATTCCAGCACCCGGAGCTTCGGCCGCGGGGGATACAAAGCAGAGCCTCACGGTTCCTACCCGTGTTTTTCCCCAACCCGTCCCTCTCTGTAGCTTCCCATCCCAGCCCCAAAGAAGGAGGCAAGTGGAGAACAGGTTTGGGGGAGCACTTAGGAATTCAATAAAGGGAAAACCAAACAACAGCTCTGGGGAGAGCTTTTGCTGAGTCTAGCTCCAAAGGGAAAGTGTGCGGGCAGCGTGGCAGGCAGCCTGTCACCCTCCAGCCTGGCAGGGTCGGGGAGGATGCTGTCCCTGGTGCAGAGGGGTGATTTTTAAAGTATGTTACCTGTTTGCACTGTTTTAAAATAGGAGGGGGGGTAAAAAAAAAAAAACAACCACAAAAAACAACAACAAACAACCTAGTGAACAAGATGAGCATCCAGTGTAATCTTCTTCGTGTTTTTATTTTGTCATGCTCTTGGAAAATGTCAAACATTTTGTAGTATACACCAGTGAGACTTGATTCTTTGTTGCATAAAACACTATTTTTGGTGATGTTAATGTCTGAAAAGCCCCTTCCCTCCACCCCCACCTTACTGATTGCCCTCTCCACCCTCCAACCCCAGTAAACTTCTACAGTGAAAACTCCGGTCACCAAGGCCAGCAGGAGTCTGATAGCCAGAGTGTGAAATGGGGCCCTTTTCAAGTAGGCTCTGGGGTTTCTCCCCGGTACGCTTTGCTCTAGCCAGGAGTTGGCAGGATAGACCCCGTCCCTCTGCAGCGCGGGCATCCATGGCAACCTCGGCGGGACGTGGGATGTCCAAGTCCCGTCTCTGTTGCCGCTGCTAACCCTAGAAGGCAACTGCTTGCCAGTGGTTGAAAGCGCTGCCAGTGGTTGTCCTCTCTGGGTGGCAGTTTTCAGCCGGCCCCAGGCTTGAGCAGGAGACAACCTGTCCACGCTGCCTCTCCACTCGTGGTAGAGCAAAAAATGCATCAGCCACAAACCTTGCCTGATTTCACCAGGAGATTGCTGGTGTCTAAAGCCGTCCACCTGAATATTCGTTTAGCTGGCAGTCAGCAAAATGCCAGTTAATCTTAGGAATGGGTTTTCTTTTTTTATATATATATTTTTTGTTGTTGTTCCGAAGTGGGTCAATAAATCTCTTGCCAGATTCCCAGTTCTCTGCTGGTGGAGGGGCTTGTTGCTTCCCCGAGGAGTGAATTCATTACAGAAATCAGGCCTCCCACATAAGTAGTCTCAGTTTTGGTCATGTTTTTCTAATTTTTTTTTCTGTTCACAGTATTTTGTGTGTGCGCGCGTGTTGTAGTTTTGGCAGCTTGATTTGGCTGCATTATCAAGTGACGAAATAATCCTCTTTTACCCCAGGGGATATGATTTGGTTTTGGGTTTTTTTTTTCCTTTTTTTTTTTTTTTTTTTTTATATGATAAATCCTGCTTGTAAATAGCTGGAGCTAAAACCTGGGGCTGATAGCGAACGAGAACCAGGGCTGTAGAGCGATAACGGAGCTGGTGGAGTATTTTACTGACCTCACAGGCTGATCTACTTGAGACTTGGAGCTTTTCAGTGCGAGGCTGAGATGCCGCAGCACCTCCAATGGCAGCGACGGACTTGCCCCTTCACGCGGTCTCCCCAGCACCTCCCATTGCCAGGTACCGCCGGGGAACAGGACGTGTTCCGAGTGGGGCGCGTTCCCTTCCCCTGGATCATTTCCTAGGACGCCCGAGCCGCTTGCCCAGGGTCCCATTTCCCTGCTGACTCTGGAGAAGCAGTATCTGCATCCCAGGGCTTTGTGACAGCCTCTAACTTCCCGCCCTCCCTCGTTAAGTATCATATTGTATAGTAGCTTTCAGACCATACAGTATTCATTGGGTTATTCCTATTATTATCAAGTAGCTGGAATTGTGAAGGTCGGAGTAGTTAGATCTTTAGCTTTTATTCCTTTTTTTTGTATTACTATCCATGTGTATAAATTATTGATCATGTTGCTGGCTTTTATAAACTCTAAGCAAGGGGGGAAACCCTTCCTAACCCTTTGCAAATGGTAATGAAGCACTGTTTTTAAATAAAAAGAGAGAAACACCACTCTGCTGGCTCCTGTGTGTTGTCTGTTTTTCAGTGCATCTGGATGAGTTTCGCTGGTGCATCTCCCTGGCAGGTAAAACACCAAGAAGGGGAAGCTGGTTTGAAGGATGAAGCGGGAGATAGGATCCTCTCAGCAGCGATAAAGGGTGAAGCCTTGGCAAGTCACGCTGGCAAAATCCCAGCACAATCCCAGTTCATCCATTGCACTCTCTATAACCCCTCGCCTTTCTCTGCCGTCGTTGCCCGTGGCTGCTTATTTAGCAGAAAAGGGCTACTTCTTGGTTTTTTTTTTTTCGGTTTCCAAGCCTAATCTGTGTTTGAACCTGTTAGTGTGGAGGGAGAGACAGCCATTTCAAATTAGGGTATCAGCATTTTCTTTAATGCCTGTGTAGCCAACCTCCTGCTGTCTGTGTTAGCACAGGTTTAATAGTTAACACACACAACTGGAAGCCGCTGTTCTTGTGCTCGGCATAAATTTCCTCTGGGAGTTTGGACATGTCTTTTAATCACTGCTCCTGTTGTCCTGCCTGTAAAAGGAGTGTCGCTGCAGACAAGCAGAAATTCATTCATATTCTACGAGGTGCTTAGAGGTCCTCAAGTGAAAGTTGTCATGCAAATATATATCCATATAATCAGATGCCTTTTCTGCTGAAATGATCCTAAAAATAACAAATAATAAAACCCCAGAGGCAAATTTGCAAGTAATTATGGAAACTGATAACTGAGCGAAATGATACAGCGAAATACGCCAAGTACAGTTGAGGCCAGCGCCGAATTTTCATATTGCTTTTGGAAATGCAAAGTACCAGGAACAGAAAGGAGTGGGATAAGGTGTGTCCCCGCTTGGTGGGATTGTCGATAATGATGCCGGAAGGGGCGCGAGCTCCTTCAGCATTCCTTCCCGGTATTTACCGAGGAGCAGCAGTGTGTTCCTGTCAGATGATCCTCATTTCGTTCTAACAATAACTCAAAAGAGGATGTTCAACAGTAACTGCTAAAATTAGATGCCTGGAAATCAGGGCTGAATGAATAATTGTTGTGAAAGAACTGGTTCCAAGGGATGCTGCATCGGGGACACCAGGAGAGCTCTTGAAATGAAGCTCCACTGTGCTGGGAGGAAGGCGATACAGAGGCATGCTTCAAAAGTGCACCAAAGGTGCTCTAGGTCTTCCAGCCTACCTTCGTTTCAAGATGAAGCCATAAACTGGCCTGTCCTGGAATTCCCTAATAAGTCATTAAAAGTGTTGTGATATTATTGCGTTGCTCAACCGAGGGTTATCAGAAGTAGAGCTTGTCCAAGGAAGCCAGTATGGGTTCTTTGACTGCAAGTTGGCCAAGGAAACGCTCCCAATTGAATACATTCTCTTTCTATAAGCTGTAAATAATTATAATAAATAATAGACTAATCATATTAGTTAGGCGTAGCTCATTGCAAGCCACTGCACATTGCAGCGTGTGCAGGCAGCATCCACTGAGGGCAAAGGATGCCACTGTCGCGTCTGGAAGTACCTCAGAAGAGGGTTTGGTAACACCCTGGACGTGGGCTCTGGGCCACCAGGCTTGGTGGCAACCTGAGGTCCACCAACGTGGTCGCTGAGCATGGCTGTGCTTGGCAGCTGTGTAGTGGGGACTTGATCAGTAAATTACAGCATTTGCTGGAAAGTGTTGTTTGGATCACGTTGAAATAATTTCTGAATTCAAATTGAATTTGCAGAAGAAGTCAGGGGTGAGTCTAATGTGACTGCGAGATTGTGACTGTGCCTGGCGCTGATGCACTGCATCAAGAATTGGAGCCCAAAAGCCCAGGAAGAAGCTCTGATCCCTGTGCCAGTGGCGGGGCTGACCTGCATTGACTCTACTGGTTTAGGGATGGTCCTTGGGCATCCCTCTGATAGGAGAGCTTAGCAGCTGGTGTGGGAGGGTTATTTGTGTGCTTCCTTTCTGTCTTTGTACAAAAATCACAAAGTCCTAGAATAATTTGGGTTGGAAGAGACACGTGGAGGTCGTCTAGTCCCATAACTTGCTCAAAGGTCAGTCAGGTTCATCCAACCGCAGCATCTTCAGCATGAGCCTGGAGGTGAAACGCCTTCTGGAGTGCCAACAACTTCACCGGGTCCTGGGAGGTGAGAGGTGACCTGTGGCCTCCTGTGCCTGCAGCCCTGTTTCCTCTGCGTGGGCTGGGGTTGGTCATCGCTTTTGGCTGTTTCACTGGGGTGTGGAAAAGAAAAAAATGCAACTTTGCACTTAACTTTGATTCGGACAAGATGTGTTTTCTGTGGTTGCTCTCGGTTTGCCTGAAGCGTGATCGTTTCTGGCAAAGCTTGTCCTGGGCTGGCTCCTGCGGCTCCAGGTGAGCTGGGAGCAGTTGAGGGAAGAGATTCCAGCATGGTTTGAGAGCTGGAGCTGGGTGAGAGGGGAAGCAGGGAAATGACTGCAAGAGCTTATCTGTTTATTTGTCGAGAAGGAGGACAATTAATTGCTTTCTAGAAGCACCTTGCAAGGGATTAAGATCTGACTTTTCTAGGGCTTTCCTACCTGGCAGCATTGTAACATGTCCAAGCGCTTGGGAGGTGAAGCCAGACAACTCCAGCCTTTCCTGTGGGCGTAGGGACTTAGAGAATCATAGAATCATAGATTTGACTTGCTGCAATTAGTTATTTCTGAATACCAAATCCTAATCCAGGAGCTTCTGGTGACTTGTGCTGGCCAACTCTATTGCTATGTTCATTGGGGGTGGACCATCTACTGTCCTGGCTGCTCCCTGTTTGTCCTGGGCTCGCACTGACCCTTCAGCAGCAGCCCAACCTCTAACCCTTGGGTGCTGCTCCTCTTCCCTCTGCCGGCTGATGGAGACCAAGCCCTCATCCACAGGGCCAGCCCGAGGGTGCTGTGACCAGCGTGTCCTCATCTCTTCTCCTGCAGCAGAGGTCAAGGCTGCTGGTGGGAGCCCTATGACCAGGGAAGCAAAGAGGGTACCAGAATTAAAACTGGAGGATTTTTGTTTCTGGGAAGAGGCAATTGTCTTCTGCAGGTCTCCAAAGGTGGTGCAGGGAATGTTTGGCTCCCGAGGTGCTGTGGCCACCAGCCCGTGACCAGACTCTAGGAGCCAGCCTTCTCGCTGGAGAAGCCTTGCTGCGCTTGGCTCCTGTCCCGCCGCAGCGTGCCGATGCCGGGAGCTCCTGCCCGTGCCAGGGATGAGCAGAGCCGGCCCCGGGAACAGCTGTCCCAGTTTGCGGAAACTTTCTTGCCTTTTTAAGGACATGCTGAGTGCTGTGCTCTAACTTTAGCACAAAGGTATGGTTGACTTGGCTTCTTTTACTAATGGATGGGTATAAATATATCCGCGCTCGGTGCCTGTCTTGTTCTTCCACGTGTAAACACCGAGCTCTGTCCCAGCTCCTTTTGATGATAAATTCCTCATCTTTTGAATCACAAATCACCTTTTTGTGTGTCAGGAGGAAGCGTCAAAGCCCAAAGTCACTTTGCTTTTTATAGCACCAGCGCTCTCCGGCTGAACTCTGCTCAGAAATCACCGATTTCACGGGGCTCTGCAGCAACAGCAGATCTGGCGTGTTTACGGTTTCATTGAAACGGCCTTTTGCGCTCATCCGGGGGCCTCGTGTCGCCGCAGTCCTCTCTGGTTTTTGCAAGGATGTCACCCGTCCTCCACAGCTGGGGAGGCTGGGGAACCTCCCTCCCTTTGCGTTCGAAACACCGGGCCTTTGCGCTTTATTTATTTTATTTTTTTTTGTGGTCAGTGCCCCCCGGTTCTGCCGCTGCTGCGGGAGAAGCTGCTCTCCAGAAATAGCTCCTGCTTTTGGCCGAGCGCAGCCTGTGTGGGTGAGATGCCGCCGCTGTCCTCTCGCTGAGCACGGGGGAAGGTCTCCCACCCCAGGTGAAGGGTGGCCGCAGAGACCCGGTGCCCTGAGGAGGGCTCTCCGGGGAGGGCTTTCTGCTCACCCCAGGCACCGGGGGGAGCTGCCCACTCCCCCATCCCCCTCGGCTGCAGGGCCTGGGGAGCAAGAAAGGGAAAGGGAAAGCTGGCACCATCCCACACAAAGCTTTGGGCAGGTGGTAGGAAGCTCCACACCCAGGTCATGGAGGTGGGGGGGTGGGAGGCTGAACGCAAAAAACTGGGGGGAAAATGAAGGATTCAGCGTTGGAGGAAAGCTGGTGGCCACTGAACTTGCACGCTTGGCTTGTAGGGTGAGGGCTGAGCTGGCTGCAGGGCTGTGACCCTGGGATAACACTCTTATTTCTCCTCTGTGGGTTGGGGTGGAGTTCATGGTGTGGGAGCAGATCTGACCCATCCTCACTTGCCGTTAGTGCTACGGCAGGACTGGCACCGAGCCGAGAGCTGGTGCAGCCAGAGGCCTGGAGAGAGGAGCCTGACACACTCCTCGGGTCAAACTGGGTGAGACTCAGCCCTGAAGCAACGGAGATGACAGCCAGTGGTGAAGCCGACTCATCCCTGGTTAAGCTCCGGGTCCTGCTGTGGTTGGGAGAGACGTTAGCTCTGGGGGGAGGCTAGCCAGAGCCCCGCTCGGCAGTTCGGGTCACGGGTGGCTCTGCAAAATACCTCTTCAGCCCCGGGCTCTCAAATGGCTTTGACTTGAAAGGAGCAAACACCCGGAGTAACCACAGGGCTGAGTGAGACGCGCCGTTCCCACAGGCTTGTGGGTGGCATTGAACACCCCTTGCAGTAGGGAGTCAGGACCTACCAACACCAGCACGAGTAAGTACTGGGGCCTTTCTGCTGAGCAGCATGAGTCCCTGCTGTCACCGGTGAGCTGTGTGGCACACCAGAACCCTTCCTCACCATCAGCCGCTGGCCTCGCACCAAAACTGGGCAAACCCCCTGCAGGTAGAGCTAAGAGGGGTTGTTCCAGTCACCCCCCCCGGGGAGCAACATACAGGAGGGGGCTCTAGGCAGCCCTAGGACCAAGGGTGATTATAAATAACCCTGAGGATGGGGTGCCAGACCTTCTGGTTTAGCTCCAGCCAAGCCTGGACCCTTCAAGCTCTCAAGCACGTTGCGTTTCCCTGAGGAATGGTGTCCTCCAAACAGAAAAGAAGAGGAGGCCGAAGCCAAATTTCACTCCGGGGAATGTATGAGTTTGTGTCAAGCCAGAGCTACTCAGGTCATGGGAGCAGTGACCATCCGATGGCTCCCAGCAATGGCCCAGGGTGCTCAGGGCCACACCAGCCCCCACGGGAGGTGGGACATCCCGGAGCTTGCAGAAAACCCACTGTGACTTGCAGGCCAGGTGTGACGTGGCACTGGGAACCGGGGAGGTTTTCTCTCGATGGTGGTGAATGGCCGCTCGGCAGGCGGAGAGCTTTGTTCACCATTTCTCATTCTTTGCCCAGGTGTTTAAATGTTTCTCATTTGGTGGGGAGAAAAGGCGTTTTGAGCATTTGAGTTGTGGCTGGGGGTGAGCAGCAACCCTTCCCCTGTTTCTCCTGTTGGAAAAAGGTAACCAACCCCCTTCCCCACCAACTGAGTGATAAACCCACTTGTAGAAAAATTAATGATTGCTCTGGAGCCTTGCCCATCCTTGGTGTGCTCTCATCCTGCCTGCCAAATCCCTGGCTGCTGTTTTGCAGCCAGTCCCTTCACTCAAAATGAAACACCTTGACAAAAATGATGGGGTCCTGTGAGAAACACCTTGGCTGAGCATCCCTCTCCCCACCGGCAGCTGATGGCATCGAGGGCAAGTCCCGTGCAGCCGCGGTGCAGAGCCAAGAGCCAGGTTGGCTCTGCCAGGCAGCAGCAGCTGGCCCTACTTGGAGCTGGGCAGATGCATGGTGGGTTTATACTCGGATCTCCTTGGGAAGATGTGAGATACTTGATTGTCCAGTGCCCTTGTGTGGCTTCGTGTCCCCTTACTGGGGACCCTTTACACAGCTGAGAGACACCCAAAGGCACAGAGGAGCATCCTTATGGGCACTGCCAAGGCCGAGATCCTGACAAGCCTTGGTGTGTAGAAAGCATGTCTTGAAAAGCAGACGGGTCCTGGTACACCACCTTCCCGAAGGGAACCCTGGAGATTTTGCTCTCCATGTGCATCCCACCCCATTCCCTCCCCACAACAGCAGCCATGTAGGTCTCCTGGGGCCACATGTTTCTAGATGAGTTACCAGCACCGAGTCTGAGTATCTGTGCCCAAAATATAACAGAAGAGGCAATAGGTGAATCTCCTCTCTTCTGCTTTGCAAATGATCAGGTCCTCAGCTTTGATCTTGGTTACGCTGCCCCGGCTCCTTGGCTTCTTGATAGGTGGCTGCCCAGGGACTGCTGCAGAGCAGGAGTTATCCTCTCCAAAGCCTTTTCTTCTGCCCTCTGGCAGCCAGGCAGTCCCTGGGGGACAAAGTTCTAACGTGTCTGGAGCCAAGTTTCATGCCCAGAAATGTTTCTGGCCTCAATTTCACTCCAGGCTTTGGGGAAAAGAGAAGTGTTTTTACAGACTGCCATTTCATCGTCTAAGTCAGAGAAACCGGCTGCCATGAGTGTGCCCAAAGGGATGACCCACGGGAACAACAGGGCTTGGGCAGGACAGGATGATCCAAGGCAGCAAAAGCAGAAGGGCAGATTTTTGAGTGGTATTTTAATAGTTTGCTTGTGTGGATAAAATTAAAAGGAGAACCCAGGACCAATGAAGCTGGGTCTAGCCTACCTCCCAGGACACAGGCCACCTCCTCTCAACTTGCTCTCCGTGTGGCTTGCCTGGACACGGCTGCAGGACTCAGCAGTGCCCTGAGCACCTGGAGCTGTGTCTTACCCACAGGGACAGTCAGGGCCTTGATGTTTCTGGGATTCTCTACCCAGAATAGTTATTAGTGTCCTTCATTTTACTTTTTTTTTTTTTTTTTAATTTTAACACCTCTTTTCTTTCACTAGCATTTCTGCAAACAGCCCAGAGAGTCCCCAGAGCTTGGAGTTACCAGTCCTCATCTCCAAAAACCATGGTAAGACACCTGGTTCTGTGTTCTGTGATATCCTGGGGATCTCCTGGCTCTCCACGTGCAGGAAGGCCATTTCCAGAGCAAGAGCTGTGCTGCGTCGCTGAGGGTCTGCAGTCACCAGGAACGGGACTGACTTCTCCTTTTCTCTGGCCTTGCAAAGGTCACTGACCAGTGAAGAGCAGAAAACCCAGGACCAAGTCTCAGACCTGGCCCACTGGTGGTCTGATAACAGCTGCTTCATGCAGAACAAGTCCCAGGGTGGGAAATCTGGAGGACTAATGTCCATGCTGGGCATTAGGCCAGCATGGTCCTAATGCTAAAAACCATGTCCAAGAGGTGATTTACACAGGGACCATGTAGCCTGGTGAGCATGGCAGGGTAATCCTGGGGAGACTTCCTGGCGCTGGAGCCTCCAGGAAGGATCAGGAGGAAGGGGCTTGTTAAGTTTCATCCTAAATTTGAGGCAGTGGAGAACAGAGGTGGCCCCATTTGCCTTGGTGACAGCTGACAGGAGGAAGCTGGAGGCTGGGATGGAAGGACTCACAGATGGGAGGCTGTGTCCCCTTGGTGGGGGCATTGCCCCCTCCTGCCCACATGCCCACTTGGTGCCTCCTGCTCATCACTTCCTGCTGAAAAACAGGGCTAGTATCTTATGCTTGAAGTTGGCTTCATTAATATTTGTGCTCCAGAGAACATTTCTGTAAGGAGCAATTGTTGTTCATGCTTTCATTGCCATCACTGAGATTTTATGTGTTTGTGATATCTTGTTAGATGTCAGGATGACCTCCTGGAGATGCTGCGATGCTCAGATAATGTCTTTCCCTAGATGTGAGCACAGCAACTCACCACTGCTCTGTGATCTGCTCATTCATGTGTTCCTGTCCCAGAGGTTCTTTGGTATCTAACCCCATAAATGCCCTGCTGGTCTGCCACATGTGGAGTGTGAGTAGTGAGGTGGGTCTGCAGAGGTCTCTTGTATCTCTCTCATCTCTAGAGTGCACCAGGTCATGTCTGTAGCTGTGTTTCCCACATGGAGCCATGCACATGTTAGGTCATACCCCTTCACCCCTAAAAGGATCCAGCACAGGCCACAGGGCACCCAGAGGCCATTTTCTCCTGCGTGGGTGATGTGTGGCCCCTGAGTTCCTGTTTCCCAACCCCTCTCACCGTGGTCATGCCTCCATCTCCTTCTGCTGCAGGCTCAGGGCTGCTTCAGGAGCACCAGGCTTTGAGCCAAAGCTTTTGGAGTGGGTCGATCTCCAGACATGCTGCGTGGACTTGAAGCTGGAGGTGCTAAGAGGGTGCTGCTGCTCCTGCGTCCCCCTGCTCCTGGGGTGTGAAAGTTGGGACATGAGCTCTGCCACGTTTAAGGGTGAAAAGGTTATTTTTCTCACACTACCTGGCTCTCACCTGCCATTTGGATGTCACACTAATTTAGAGGTGTAAAAGGTAAGAAGAGTCATTTTGGGTGTCTCCCAGCATGCCAAGAGCTGGAGGTCAGGTCACGTATATGAGGGGACAGGAATTTTCCCTTAGGTTTTCAGGAAAGGCTGGGACTCAGTTTGGGGTCACCAAGCTGGAGCAGCTGGGCAAGCCCCACCATGGGAACACGCGTGTGTGGCCGCAGTGGTGTTCGCATGGGTTTGTCATGGCAGCACCCACAGAGGTGGGCCATGCTATTCCAACTGCCGCCGGGTTCACCTGCCATGCAAATGGCCCACGGCATTTTACAGGAGACATTTGTCTGCCTGGCAATGTTTGCGCTGAGGGTCAGGTCTATTTTTGCTGCTGCGCCATGTATTTTTAAATTGGGTTTGAACGGCATACAATGCCCGTAGTGCAGCTCCTTTCAGATCATCTGTCATGTCAGAAAATGGTTTTGGATGTCTGTTTGCTTATTTCGAGCTAAATATTTATTCTGTAATTAGATTGTTTTGTTTCAAATGCTTTCTTTTTTTAAAAAAAAAAAAAAAAGGATGAACAAGAAGCCAGTATTAGGCTGCTTAAGTGTGATGGGAATATGTGGCTAGAGAACCAAACGCTTCTGCAAAGCTGGTGTGGGTGTTTCACCTTCACAAAGGGCGCCTCCATTTCTTTTTTCCCCGGGGTTCATCACTGTGAAAATCTGCTCTATCCGTTTCTAAGCTGGGACACGCTGGGGATGTTGCAGCTGCGTGCGTGGAGGTGAAGGAAAGGTCTTCAGCCCAACCTCTCCCCACCTGGCCGGGCTCCTCAGCGCTGTCTCCCCAGCTGGGCTCTCGTCCCTGTGGAGCCATCCATGTCCTGGTCCAAAGATGCCATCCGGGTCCCCCCTGCTGCGGGTGCGATGCGGCCCCCGTGTGCTGTGGCGCTGCTGGAGGCATCTCTGCAGCACAGGTATGAAAAATGACAGTGGTCTGGGGCAAATATGGTTTAACGTTTTCCTGCTGCAAGAGTACTTAAAAGTCAGGCTCTTGGCAGAGACGAAGGGAGGCTGATCCTGCATGCACACGTGGGCAAAGGCAGAAAGGAAGGAGCGAGTTTCATACTTCACTGAGGCACTTCAAAAGCACTTGCTGCTGTTGTAATTTCACTCCTGAGACGGACAAAACTGCAGCTTCTGGTTCACCTGTGAGTACATAAGGAGGGCAAAAAAAAAAAAAGAAAGAAAATGTTGATGTCAATCTCACTCAGGCTGAAAATATGTCTTTTAGGTTCCTGGCAAGCCAAAAGCCTCTTGAGATCCTGGCAGCGTGTTGCACCAGGGCTTCTATGCAGTTTCACGTTGCTTTCAGATGAACCTATTTCATAAGAGAACTTGTTCTCAGCTCTGGTCCCAAGGCAGGTCTCCTCCTAACCCTTAATAAACTCCTGGACGCAAACCATCAGGTCCTGCATCAGGGCAGGGAGCGAGCCCCCAGCCAGCCTCGGGGCTGCCTCCCCCCTGCCTGATGCTGCAGAGTTGGGGGTCCCATGCCTGGCTTGGGCAGGAGAGTGGGGACCTGCCCCAGGGACCCCAGGTTCTCGGCGATGCACACGGGGAGCTGCCTCTGGATTCCAAACGCTGCCCAGCAAAGAACAACGTAACACAGGCTGGGGGATGTTTGTGTGTTAACCAGGGCAGGGAATTATGGAATTCATGGCCATGTGGGTAATAAACTAGGAAGAAATTAAAGGTAAAAAAGGAGGATAAAGATTTAAATTTAAACCTAAACTGTTACTTCAAAGGACACAACAGGTAGCTAAGTTGCTAGGGAAAATGATCTGAAGTTTGGGGTTTTGATTTTGGGAGCATCTACAAGTAAGAACTTCCCCATGGACCTCGACTCAGTGCCAGGGGAACTCTGCCTCAGAGCATAACCTTTCCTTTAATTACTTCTATCTTAACCTGTATGAAGTAATTATATATTACTAAATGATCCCACTGAACATAAGATAACTTTGTATTAGCAGTGGAGGCCTTTATTTATCTTATCCTGCGTAAATAAGACATACAGCCACTGGCTGTTTCATAAATAACCTCTGCTGTCTCACCTCTGCTAAGGGGTGGCCCTTCTCACCTCTGATGGCTTTTGGTTATGTTATTTCCTGCCAGAGTACCTAAAGCCAAGTTAAAATGTGCTGCCTCCAGCAGTTAGTCATACTGGCTAAGCCGCTGCTTACGCTGTTGTCCTATTCAATCTGCTGGGGTTACCCTATAGACACAGGTAACGCCGAACGAGATGCTCCGACCCACGGCGGGGGCTGGGATTAGGGGCTGGTTCTTCACAGGGTGCCTTTCTGCACCTGCCGGATGGTGATAAGCTGCTCTAAAAGGCAAACTGGGTGCGTGAGCTCCCCTAGTCCTAGAGTTATGATTTGGAGCAGAGCGATTAAGGCTTTGGCTTGTAAGAAAGCTGGCATCTCTCTCTCCTCCTGCAGTGTTTTCTATAGATTTGCATTTCCCCCACTCCCTCTCAACGTGCAGCATCTTTCACAACGGTTTGGATGTCCTGCAAGGCAGGTCTTTGGAGGTGTGCTGATGCACTATCTTGCTTTGGACACAGTAGAGCTCTCCTTGCCCTGCTTGCCCACTGCCCTGGGCTGGGCTATGGACCACAGTCACCCCTGGGGTGAGTTCTTTGGCCAGCAGTGAGACTTAGGAGCTCACGTGCTTGCATGTCAATGCTTCTTTCCAGGGCAGTTTTCCATGCAATGCATGAAATATTAATACCAGCAGGCACAACGTGATTCAGAGGAAGCATCCGTAGCTTTGTTCCTCAGGCTGGAAATCCTTCTCCCCAGAGGGAGCCAGCAGTCCCACTTGGCATCGCCTCTCTGCCAGCAGCTCCCCTGCTTTGTTCCTTTCCCCTGGAGAGCTGATTTTCTCCTACACGCTTGCAGAAACACCACTGGCTGCTGCTGCCACCATGCCACAGCCAGCTGGGCACAAGCAAGGCTTGCTCTGCCAGTCAGAGGCTAACGGTGGCCGGGGGGTGGCCAAGGTGCTGGGAGCCACGCTTGGGGTTTTCGTGCTGATCCTGGCAGTGTGGTTTGTATGGGTCTCCTCTGGATACATTTCTCTGGGCCTTCAGGTTAGGAAACCGCCCCAGGAATGCTAGGAGCTTCATTGCAGTTTCTGCTGGATCAGGAGCCAAACTCATCAAAACGTATCTTGAAAGCTTTTGGACCTGGTGGCTTAAGGATGCTGTTTGTGGAGCTGGGGGACTGATCCCACAAGGAAAATCCCCCCGATACTCATGCTGCACCAGCACTAAGGAACACCTCCAACTGCAGAGGCTGCAGAGTGGAGAAGGTCTCACCGAAACTCCGGTGGGGGAGAGCAGGGACGAAAATGGAAGAGTAAGCTCAGCTGAGGCTGGTGTGGAGCCCTGGCTGTTCAGGGTAGAGGATTCACCCTGGGGACGGCTGCAGAGTGTATGGACAACAGCAAGGGAGAAACACATGGAGCTGCAGCTGGCAGGTGCTCACCCCTGTTCCACGTGGTTGACCGCTGGTCCGTGCCTCCTCCCTGTGTGGATGTGAGGGCGGCTGGAAGGAGGTAGGGAAGAGATCAGCTGCTCCTGGAGCAGCTTATGGTGTCCCCAGTCCACACTGACTTGTGGAAACTAAGCTGAGGCTGGACATCTCTCTGGCATGGGATGGGCTGGAGGAATGTGATTGTTTTTAGGTGCTGGTGCTTCACCTTGTTCTTTGACTCGAATTTACTCAGAGCTCCAGACATTGCCAGAGAGATCAAGAGAAAAGAGCAGAAGGGCAAGACAAGGAAAACAGGAGAAAAACAAATTTAGAGGAACTATGAGGGAAGATAGAAAATGACCTGTCCTACTAATTCTGCGAGAACTCAGACACCAAATTATTCCTAAGTGTGGATATTTGACCAGGGTAGCATTTGGAAAAAAATTCTGGTGGAGAGAAGGTTGCAGGAAATACTGCTCCAGCTGGGGAGGGACAATTCTGGAAGTGGATCAGTTGCTTGTCTGCCTTCCTTTGGATAAAGCTGATGCTCCTCTCTCAGTTGTTTACAGACCACATGTGAACCAGATAAAATTTCCACCAACCCTAAACCACACAGGTAGCTTCCAGGACACCTGATTTCCCACACGAACATGAATTCATTTTTTTTTCCTGGAAAATCAGCTGTGGTGCAAGAAACTTCACATTAGCCATCTCATGATCTGGGGGCTTGCTCCCACCTTCTTTGGATGTGGCTGCGTACACAGGCCTTGACCCATGAAGAAAAATGGGTGTGTGTGCAGGAACTTCTTTTGGGTCTCTTGCCTTCATCTCTCCCGGTCCATCCCATCCTGTGTTGTTTCTACATCACCAGTGTCTTCTAGTGCTTCCTCACAGTAAGCTTTGTCCTGCAGAAGCTCGGACCCCTCCAAGCTCTCTGCACAGGTAGCCATCAACTATTTTTGGAACCTGGATTGAAAATCCCGTGTCCCGGTGCAGTCTGGTTTAGGCCTGGGCTGTTGAGGCTGAGCACGGAGCCCAGCAGAAATGGGCTCTGTGCCCATTTTGTATGTGTGCCCCTGGAGGCTAACGGGGCTCCCCAGAGGAGCCAACGGGGGGTGCCACCTCCGAGTGATAGGTTGGGCAAGAGGATGGGATGGATGCCTGGGGCTGGCAGAGTGTGCCCTTCCAGCACGGCACAACAAAAATAGGAGGAAAGGGGAGCAGAACAGCAGCAAGAGCAGAGAAACTGTCTTATCCACAGTGCCTTTCTGAGGGCATCGTATCTAGCGGTGTGGCTTTTGGCACGCCCCACGCAAATAAGATGAACTACCATCTGGGTGGAGAAGGAGGAGGCAGGAAAATAACATGGAAAGGAGAATCACCAGGAGAAGGAAACATTCCTGCTGGGGGAAGGGAAGCGAGGGGAGCGTCTGGCTTACAATTGCCAGGCAGCAAAGTGCCGTTTGCTCGAAATCACCTTCGAGACTGGCACCAACTCTCCCTCTTGTGGACATTCCCCTATATTTTGTGTAGTGTCTGGTAGCTGCCGGTGCTGCCAGCAGCCTCAAACCTCTGATGGTTTTACTGTAAGCTGCAATGAGATGGTTGGATGTGATGGTTCATAATAAATATCCCTGTGAGTTAGGCCAAGAGAGGGGGCTGATCTGCAGAGCCGGCGACTGGAGGGGCCTGGCATCGTGCTCATCGCTCAGCAGAGGAGGGGCACATCTCTGTTTGTAAAGTGAAACACCCAAAAGCAGGATACATAGTCCTGAAAAGGGAGCAGATACCGAATCAATCGCTTGCCATGCTCACTCCTCCTCTGACTGGCCAGGACTTCGCTTTCCTGCTCTCCTCTTGCATTGCTCAAGTCAGCCTTTTTTTAAAAACAAAATGAAACTTGCCCACCTGAATTTCCACCTGAACTCTCCCCCTGGCCCCAAAGGCTCCCTCTTAGCCCAGGTTATGTTCAGTGGGTGAGATGTTTGTAATACCTGTTTTTTCCCCCCAAAGTTCTACCTGCTTTTTCTTATCTATCTGCAGTCCCATTTCTTTTCATGACTTTTTGATCTGTGTTGCCAGTATTGTTCCTTGCCTGTTTTTTTGTTTGGTTTTTTTTTATGATTTGGACCCTCTGTGCCCAATAAACAGACCAGGTCTGTCCTGCTGCGGGGGCCAATGTACCCCTTTCAGCTCTTTGGGCTGCAGGTCTGCAAGAGCAGCAGATAAACATGGGCCTTTTGGTCGGGAGGACAATAAATCCAGTGTGGTTTGGACCTTGCCATAGCGTCACAGATAGATGGAAAATTAACTCTGAAACCCGGAGAAGGAGCATGGATTCTCCTTAGAGCAGAGAGCCACCACGTGTGGCTCGATGTCTGCCGCAGCGGACGGGGCAGCAAATAAAAGGACCACAGGTAAAGATAAGCAATTTCCAGGCAGATGCAGCCACGGAGCAGCTGGAACCAAGCAGCTGAGCCACCAGCACTGGAGTGTTTGTCGGAAGGAGGAAGATCAAAAAATAAAAATGTAGTGTCTGGGGAACTCGCAGTTAAAAAGGCACCAGAGGTGCAGGGAGCCCTGCGCTATACAGAGATCTTCGAGGGTAATGGAGTTTCATTTTTACTGGGTTTTCTTTGTTTTTTGGTTTTTGGGTTGTTTTTTTTTTTGAATGGGCATGCCTGGAATCCATTTGTGAATGGTTAGAAAGTAATTAGCAGATTTTCGTCGTTGCGCATTGGTTAATCTGTTGGAGAGTCACCAAGTCAGCAGGTTGTCTTTAACAGTTTGACCTAGTAAGGCTCCAGCCATGTCTGCAATGTATTTTGGAGACCATGTATAAGAGGATTAAAAAATTATAAACGCATGCAGAATTCTGCCTCGGGCTGTTAAACACAAGCATGCAAATTTAACCTTGGGAAGTCCTTTAGCCTCAAGTTCCTGTGCTGGAGTAGAACTCTTGCTGCTTCTTATACTTTTCCTTGGCATCTGCCTCTGGATGCTGTTGGGGGAAGAGGCTAGATGAGCTTCTAGCTGTCCATGGATCCTATCTGTGTTAGATGCTTACAGGTGAGCTCTCCAAAAGTGCCCAGCCTGGGACAACCCTATATGCAACCCTAGTACCCAAACAGCCGAGAGGGCTAGCCGGGCTGAATGTTTGGCAAGTATGGTGGGTTATGCTTGGACCACTACCAAAGTAACCCCAGGACCAGGATTCTCAGCCTAGGTGAGATCTTCCAGTACTTGTTTTTCTGGGCCAGTATCTTGCAACCAGTGTCAAGCCCCACCAGCAGGACCCTGAAGCGGACAAGCCAAAAGATCTGATCGCGAGCGCAGCAATGAAAATGAGGTGCAATTGCAAGAATGATAATAATGGGGAAGAGATGCAGAACAGAGACGCCATCCCAAATTCAGTGGTAAGTGCTCTGCTCAGGCAGCTGGGCCACCAGCACTGTGTTTATGGTGCTCACTGCCACCCGGTGTTGATCTGCTTGAAGAAAACAAATTTTTTTTTTTGCCAAGTATTTTTTGCAGAGGGATGGGTTTCCCTGCAGGCGTTCCCCATAAGCCCGGTAGAGCACGGAAAGCACTGCTGGGCTAGAGGCTGCTTAAATTGGTGCTGCTTCTCAGTAGAGAAAAAGACCTGGTTGTCCCTCTCCTCCCTGAGGGAGCGCTTGGCATTGGAACGATAATGCAAAACGAGACCGTGAACTTTGAAAAAGGCCATCTGCAGCTGGAAGCGAGAACCTGTTGGAGCTCATTAAAAGGCAAGTGTAAACATCAATACAAACGAAGGGTAGATCTTGGCTTCCCCACGGGCTCTTATCTTGCAGAAGCTCTGTGCTGTGTGGATGAGAGGCCGTTTTGCAGGCAAAGGGAATAAAAAAGTGTGTCTGTTTCCTCGCCTTTCACCCCATGAAAGTCAGGCAATGGGAAACCCTAATTTGCGTGTGCCGTGCCCCTGGCTAGGCTGTGCTGCCTGGGGTTTTGGAGAAGGGCTTGATGGGCATTTCTTTCACAAGAGATGCCTCTGTAAGTGTCTCTGCCTCCCCCTTGCCCCCTGCCAGCACATGCCGGTCTGGCTGTGTGACAAACCAGACCACAGAACCGACCTGGCTTTGAAATAAATTCACCAAAAAGATAAACGCAGTTACTTTAAACCCAGATGAGGTCCTTGACCCAGCTCACGCCAAGCTCTCATAAAGAGCTGCGCGAGCACCATGAGGTGGGGGAGGCTCTGCTGGCCTTGCCTCCAAATCCAATGTAAAAACATGCACAGCCTCAGGTTGAAGTGCAGGTGTCCTGCGGGCTGCTTGCCTCCCCACTGGGGCTGGGCAAGGCAATTTGCAGCTCTACCACCCAATCTTACCATGCAGCGACGGGCTCTCCCACCCCTTTTTGGGGAGCCTGAGAGCCCGCAGCCGAGCATCTCTGTTACAGCTTCCTACGCCTAGCTCTGAGCTGCAGGGCTCAGGGTGTCAGGCAGACACACTATACTGCACACATGCTGATGCTGATTGCTTGACTTTTCTTTTTTTTTTTTTTTTTTTGCCCATGTATATTTTTGTGGCCCCTGCCTTTTCCAGTTGTCCCTTGGCAGGCTCTAGCTATGTGATTTTTTGTTGGTGGTGAGGGATGAGGGAGGAATTCCCCTCTCGCTTTATTATTTCAGTAAGTAGTAGTACCCAAATCCCGGTGTGCTTTTATGGTGTTATGAAGTTTAATCCACCTGAAGGGACTTCTGTATGCCACAGTTCCTTCGTGTCTTCCCACTGACTCCTCGAGATCTCCAGGGTCTCGCTGGTATAATCCGTGTTCTTACCTCCAAAAAATAATTTCCTCCTTTTGCTCCTGGGATGGGCAAGGCTTCAAAATCCGCCTGTTGTTTTCTAATCATACCCTTCCTTCCCCTAACTGCACTCACGGTTTCCCACAGAAATCCTCAGTCCTTTTGTGCTCTCGTTTCCCAGCCCTTCAGAGGAGATTTGCATCCCCAGAGAGAGCCTCGGAGACAGCCCCAGCTTCTATATTGGAGCCTAAATATTCTGGTCATGGACTGCCCTGCTGCTTTCCTGCTTCTTCTCCCATTGAATCCAGGTACTGGCCTGCAATAAGTGTCCTGCTTAGCCCAGGTAAATGTTCTGTCCAGGTGCTGTGCGTGTCACGTGCACCGTGCAATGCCCAGATGATTGCACAGGAGCCATGGGTCACGCCTGTGTTCTCCTGTGCACCTTCTGGAGAAAGACAATGACCGAGTCACAGAGTTGCCTGTCTGATAGTCACCAAAGGCTGGATCCTGTGAGCACTGAAGCGAAGGTAAAGCTACCTTTGACTTTATGGCACAGGGCACAATCCCTGAGAGAATCCATGTGGAGATACGGGTAAGTACATAGCACGGTTCCGCAAACCCACAGCCCAAATCTTGGCCTGGATGCTGAAATCTCTTCCTAATCCTTCCTCTTCCTTTTAAACAGGCTGCTCGGGTCACCTCTCAGCTGCTGAAAGCCGTCGGTATGCGGGAGCCCTGTCCGGAGGCACTGCTAAGAACGGTGTTTAAGAGTGATGGGAAGAGAGGAGCAAGCCTGGAAGGGATGTGGCCACTGCCACCACCAGTGAGACTCCAGCATGTTTCCTACAAGCGGCAGAGGCCACGCAATGCCTGCAGCTTCACACGATGCTCTTACCTGACAGTCTTCTGACCCTCTGGATGCTGAAGTCAACTCTCTCCTTGCTGTGGCTACAAGACCCCGTTACTACTGCCCTCACCTCTCTGGCTGACGCTGCTGGGAGTGCGGGGTCTCACCCCTCCGTCCGCGTGGGCTGAGCTGCCGCCCCCCCGAAACAAAGGGCAGGTGAAGCTCTCAGAAGCAGCTGTGTGTCAGCAAGATGCCATAGAAACCGCAGCGGCCATGCCGAGGGCCTTTTCCCCGCCGTTACGCAACAGGCAATTATGTAAGTTGGCCTCGCATAATATTCCTGGTTTTTTCAGGGCACCGGCTTCCCCTGTCAGAGTGGTGCAGGCTGTGCTTTCCCCACGACAGGCTTTATACAGCCCAGGGCCAGCCACAGGACCCTCAGCTGGTCTTAGGGCTTCTTTCATTATACTGAGGGGGAAAAGGGTCATTCGGTAAAAAAAATCTGCCTGTCCCTCTGAGCTGGGTGAGCAGACAAGATGGTTTGGGTTGTTTTTGGAGGAGGATAGCCTGGGGTTTGGACCATCTCTCTCTCCCCCTTGCTGGAAAGTTTATTTCATGAATTTACTTCAAAGGAAAAAAAAATAATCTATGGTTTCTGCTAGAGCCTTTCTCTCGGGTACACATTTCCCTACTTGCAGCAGGAGGGGCTGCAAAAAAGACAGGGCTAGAAATCACTGCTGATTTGTTATATTAATTGGCAGGGCAATGTGGGGGACTGCTGGGCTCTCTGATATTCACTTTACGAGCCAGGGATGATTTCTCTCTTCACAACAGCGATACTCTAAGATAAAAAATTGAATGTGGCCAAAAAGACTTGGAGCTGGTCCCTCCCTGCGTGCAATTCCTACCGTGCCTCCCAGCTCCGCCTGGGTTGCTGCACCCTGTATTAATTTCCACCAAACAGCTGGTGTTTCTAAAACCATACCCAAGAGCCAGTCCTTGCTCTTTCACTGGCGCTGTCTTTGAGCTCGAGCAAGTTGTAGAACTTTTTTGTTCCCTCATAAACAGGGAGAAACAGCTTTTCCATTTGTGGGGGTGTGGCATGGTCTAAATTCATTAATGCCTGTAGAAACATTTGCCATCTGTTGAGGGAGGAGCAAGGCAGAGGTGAGACTGCATCCACCGTTTTGCCAGGAATGGCTCTTCCCCTGCCTGCTGTGCCCATTAGGTGGGGGGACCTTCCCTAAACACCTCTTGATGACATTTTTTCTATTAGAAACCAGCCCCACACAGCCCCTAGGATGGCCTCAGCAGTACCCTGAGGCTCTGCTGCTGTCCCATGGGATCTTCCTCTGCCCCAATTGCACCATACTGTCCCTCTCCAGCGGCCAAGGCTGAGGGGATGGAGGAGCATCCTCCCCACGCCAGTGACCTGCCGCAAGGCTAGAAGTAAAGCCACCTGGTCATGCCAGGGCCCCGCTGCCCCAAC
This sequence comes from Tringa tobata, assembly GCA_033628505.1. Classification (NCBI taxonomy): domain Eukaryota; kingdom Metazoa; phylum Chordata; class Aves; order Charadriiformes; family Scolopacidae; genus Tringa; species Tringa tobata. Next base: position 7,430,756 of record JAHREE010000193.1, on the reverse strand, counting down.
ACGGACCCTTTCTGAAGAAAACAGACTGTCTCTACACCCTGCACTCGAAATGAGCCTCTTACAGAAGTTTTGCCACAAGTTCTGCCACCCTTTGCCCGCAGCAAAAGCCCGGTGGGAGCCAGCACCGGGACGTGTGTCCGGGAGTCACCCCCCTGCCTCTGAAATTTGAGGGGTACCTACGTGTTGCCCCCCCCGCCCCCCCCGAGCTTTCCAATCCGAAGGGTCGGGGGCTGGGACGTGGCCTCCGGTCCCCCGTGTCTCTGTCGCCCGTGGCCACTAGATGGTAGCAAGCCCTGGCCGACGGAGCCGGGCTGCTGCGGCGCCTCCTGCCCGGGCAAGGGGAGCGGCGCCGGGAGGTCGCGGTCCACCCGGGGGGTGCGGGGGGAGCTTTGTAACAGGACCCGCATCACGCCAGCGATGCACCCCAAAATGCGGCCGAAAGCATTAACGATACAATTTGGTGCTCGTTTAACGCGAGTGCCGTGTGTGTGTGTGTGTGTGTGTGTGTGCCAGCCCGGCCCCGCTCCAGCCAGCGCTGTTTGAAAGGGGCCATTCAATCTTTTTAAGGGAGGCAAGGCAATACCTTGGCTCTCTCTACTTTGCCTTTACCGAGGTGATTACGCAAGTAATAGATTTTTGCCCCGAGGGGGGAGCGGAGAGGCCTGTGGATACTAAAATGTTATGTCCTTTTGGTGGCTGCAGGGTTGAGGGGCGGTCTGGTCCGCTGTAAAGCTTTTAGTATTTCTGTAGGCTATTTATTTAAGCTCTAGGGAGAAGAGCTTATGATTTCATTTCATTACTACTTCACTTGTAAAAAAAAAAAAGGCAATATGGAATCCCATACTCTAAAAAGAGCCTTCTGACCATTTAACGTTAATGTTCATACCGAGACTGTTGGCCTCACAGCCCTGGGGAAAGCTGTAGAGAGCAGAGAGTCGAGCAACTTCAAATGAAGTTATTATGGCAACTGAGTAGTTTCAGCTTGGGGAATATGACGGAGCTCAGTGCATAATCAGCAGCCTCTCGTCTACCAGGAGCACATTTCTGTCGTGTCTGAAACATGTGTAAAACAGTAAGGTCAGTATTCAGGATCCTACCCAAGACCGAGCTTGGGTATGGTGCAAATGCTTGTTTACTGCTATAAGTACTTGGGGAGTGAGGCTGCAGGTACAGGGTCTCTCCTGTCTCAGCCCGGTGCTGTGAACAACATGAGGAAGAGCTGGAGGTGTCCTAAGGTCTCTTCCACCAGCTTAGCTTAGTTTGGGTAACTGGTAGTTGCCTGGTGTTTGAGCAGGTAAATCAGGATGAAATCTTGGCCTTGAAGTGTTTAGGATGAGGATTTTTGGATGTGAGGCGGACTGGTGCGTAGAGGAGAGAGAAGAGGGGGCTTGCAAGGTCACAGGTTGACTTGGCTGACAAGTTGGCCATGAAGCCAACACGGTTGCAACACGTAACAGCCGAGATCCCCTTACCTCTAGGCTTGGACACCAGCCGACACCTCCATTTGCCTTTTCCCACCCTTCTTACCCAAACTGTTCCCCTCAGACCTGTGCGTTTCTGAGGGGTGTGGGGCTCTGTGCCTTGGTCCTCCCCACTGCCCGATGCCCCTTGTGCCTGGGCACTTCTCTCCCCTTGGCAAGGCCGGGGCAGGGAGACTGCTCCCGCGCTGCAGGGGGTGGACGGGTGCGGAGGCAGCGATGCACTTCAGGTCCTGCAGCACTATGGTAGGGACCGTGGGGCTGGATGCTCTTCTCCTGACCCCCAAGTCAGGTGTCTTCAGCCCTCGGTTGACATTTCTTGCCTGCCGAGGCCTGCAGTGTGTGTCCCTTTGGAAATGTCCAGAGGTAGGCTCATGCTTCGGGACAGCAGGGCTAGCTGGGCTTTGTTATCAGGCCGTGCTCTGACTGCAGTCACTCCCTGGAAGGGATTAATCACCCCGTTGGCGTGCCAGGCCGTTATCAATCCTGACGGGACTGGAGAAGAGAGGCTGCGAGGTGTCTCAAAGCATACCTACGGGGTTTGTCAGCCCGGTGGCTTTTCCTCCCGACACCGATATTTGGCTTGACAGAGGTAGCCAGAGATCTTAACCCCTGGCTGGCTGTCTGTTGAGTGAAGCCCTGCTGTGTCCTCGTGTCTTTGGCCTGCTGGCCCAGCTGTACGGCTGTTGGCTCCGACATCCAAGCTCAGCCAGCGGCTAATCCTGGGCGTTCCCTGGACAGGCAGGCAGGAGAACCCGGGGGGGCAGGTGCAGGGTAACTGGCTCCCATATATTTTTAATCCCCTCCCTCCCTCCTGCAGAGGCCAAGGAGGTGCCCGGGCCTCTTTGGATATGGTTAGATCTTGAGGACGTGTCTCTTCTAACGCTGTGCTCTCCTCTCTTAGTAAATGGCGTGCGTTACCCCAGGGAAAAAGGGGAGTGAGCTCAGCATAGGAAAGGAAAGGCCTTTGGAGCAATGGAGCTGACATTACCAGCCACCCTGGTCTCTTCTCCTGTCTGCCCTTGGCCCGCCAGGGGAGAGGGAGGCAGGGTGGCCTTGCAGATGACAGTGCTCTTCAGGAATCTCCTGCCATACAGCTTGACACTGTCTCTGGGTCCTTGGGAACCCAGGACAGGCTCCTGGCACTGTGTTTGGGCAGTGCCCTTTCTGTCTAGAGTGGGATACGTGCCAGTCCAATACGAAAAGCAGAAATGATGGCATCAGTGGCACCCACAATAGCACCTGACCCAAAATAGCTTCCGAGAAAAAACCAGGGAGGCTGATTAGGTTAGACAAGCCTGAAAGAGGGCAAGACGTCCAGCTGACGATTGACAGGTGTAGGTCTGTGAGCAAGGGCTATAAATCCCACGGGTGAGCTCTCCAGCCACCCTTTGGGGAAAGGCACGCGACTGCGGGGAGCACTTGGGACCTGTCTTCAGTGAACCATGGGGCTCAGTGATCAGGAATGGCAGCAGGTCCTGACCATCTGGGGAAAGGTGGAGGCCGACCTCGCCGGCCACGGCCATGAAGTTTTAATGAGGTAGGCAAGAAGCTTCCGTCCTAAGAGTAAAGGTGAGAGCTTTTGATGCGAGACCAAGGAAGGTGTATATTTAATATGGGAGCTCATGTTTGGCAGTGTTTATTTCAACAGGCTGCTTTCTTTGTTGCAGGGTGGTGGTTTTTCCATTGCTATGGTTTCTGGGTTAAAAATTACTCCCTGTGTAAAGTGGCTGTGCTTCTGTCTCTCCATCTGTCTATGGGTGCAGGAGCAGGCCAGTGCTGCTTTCCAAAAATGGTGGGACCCTGTTCCTCCCTGTACTTCTGCTGGGCAAACTCTGCCTCGTATCCTCATTGCCCAGGCACTGTGGCAAGAAATGCTGGAGCGAATTGCATGTCCTGGGCCTTCAGATGCCTTGCAGCAAGGATGCGGGGAGGCAAGGATGGAGAGGAGAGGAAAATCACCTCTGTGACAATTTTCTCAGAATCTATGATTTCAGTAAAATTAACTGTGAAGTACTCGAGTGTTTCCCCCTGCCCACCCTAGTCTCACCCACCAGAGCTCTGCCCTTCCTGCTTTTTGGCCAGAAATCTGGGTGGTAATACCTGTCCACTTCCTAATGATGAATTTGAGATCTGGGTGTGAAACAAGGCACATCCTTTGCCCTGCTCTCCTCCATGATTCTGGTATTGAAATGGGAGGCTCGTGAGGACTCCATCTGAGAAGACCCCCACCTCTGTGCTGTCCTTGTGGTCCTGGTCCCCGAAGTGGGGAACACCCTGGGCACCAGCAACAAGTCACAGAAATGCAGCCTGGAAGGGATCTCAGGACTGCAGAGTGGGAAATGACATAGGGTGGGAATAAGATCCTAGTCTGTCATTAAAGACCATCAGGGATGGAGACTGGAGGACACTCTCTCCAGATCTCCCCCTCTGTCTCTATGCAGTACGATGTGCTGGAAAGTCATGGACGCTGAGGAGAGCAGTGAGGATGTGGCATTCATTCCACGGGGGTTTTTCCTATCTTAAACATGGCTAAAAGAAGGGCCCCACAACACAGGGCAAATCCACTGTCCATTCAAAGCTTTTTCAAAGATGAGACAAAGTGGAGAGCCGTTGTATTTACCTTCTTTCTCACGGTGCAATTCAGCTGCCATTTGAAGGGGAAGGAGGGATGGCAATGTGATGGCTTTCCCCTCATGCTGGAGGGGTAGCAGGAACCCAAGCCCTCCCCACCAGTCCATCTGTGTGAGCTGGCTACTTTGGCTCTGGAAGTGCCACAAGACACTGAAAGCAGTTTCCAACTGAGAAGGTAATACCATTTTTCATACAGGTATCGCAGGGCAGAGCATGGCATTAAATAAATACATGACACCCTCTCCCTTGTGACTTTGTGCTCCCCAGCCAACCCAGGTCATTTCTTGTTCCTTCAAGGGGTTTATGAAGGAGGAGAGAGGCAGGGGAAGCCCAGCAGCTCGTAGTTTGGAAATATGTCCACATGTGCATTGTTAAAGACTTCTTAGGTAGATGCTATATCCTGGGAATATGTTTAGAAAACACTGATTTAACTGGATTTTTTTTCCAAAAGAAACAAAAAAATACTCCTTGGAAGAATTTTCAAGAGTCTCAGGAGCATATAATCTTTGGCAGACATGATTCAGCCGTAGCCAGACATGATCGAGGAAGATTTTTAGAAATTACTCCATCCCATTTCAAGGTGCAAGGGTTTTTTGTCTCTTTATGTGGGACACAACCTGTGTCATGGAAAGATACAGGAAAAAAGGAAAGGCAGATGGTGGTGTGCTCAGCACCTGGTAGAGTACAGAAGTCCTTTGGAGACCTTTGAAATGAAACACCAGCAAAGACTGGTCATTCATTTACAGAATCTTTTTGCAGAACAGTTTGCATTTTCCATGTGCTTGAGGTTATTCCTTAGTGTAGTTTAACCTATACTTACATCATGCAGTGAAGAGCCTGGCCCTCATGGCAACATACTTGGGAGGAATGTCCAGCTCTAGATGGGACGCAAGCTCTGGTAGTCCCAACACCAGCACCCTCCTGAGGGCAGAGCAAGTGTGCAACCACTGTGCCATGAGAGGGAGGCTGGTTTCATGACTGAGGTCCTGGGCTGGAGCTCCAGACAATGCTGCAGGTAACTTGGGTGAACTGCTTCACGGACGTGAGCTGTAGGGCCCTGGTTGTAAATTGCTTTTGCTGGTGCTTCCACTGGTTGGATTATGCCCATCAGAGGGTGTCATACCTGAAAATAAACTTGTGCAAGGGAGCTGATGTCTCTCAACACCTAATTATTAGACAGCTCCTAATAATCAGGACAGGCAGTGTCCCCTTTTCACCCCAGCTCTAGGACTCTGGCAGGGAAAAGAGTGGAATTTCCTACTAGTTTGATTGTCAGCAGTGTCTGCATCCTGTCTCCTAGGAAATGCAGCAGGGAGGAAGCAGACGGGACAACACTAGCCTGGCTTTTAGCCACCCTTCCACCTTCTTGATTTCATTTCCATTTCGGGATCAGAGTGCCTATGAATAGCAGTGCCTGGCACAGCATGGCACCAACATGCCCAGCACTCTTGTTATCCACTTGCTTCCAAGGACTCTCAGAGGTACCGCAGTTCCCAGTAGAGGAACCGCAGTCCTGGCAGCCGGGCTGAGCTGGGACAAAGGATGACAAACATTGAAACTGAATTCAAAGTAGGGTCAGATGCTTCCGTGACATATACATGCTAAAAGGAGTGATTGTGAATGGTGGTAATTTGGAAAAGACCTAAAGTGTCAGAGGTCCCAAGTTAAAGTTGCCTCTAAGAGCAGGGACTAGCTTAGAGATTTCTTAGGGGTCACAAGTGAGACACCTTTGCCTGTCCAAATACTCTGCAATACCTGGAGCAGCAGGACTTCAGCTCTGGTCTGGATGACAGCTCTCTCAAGTCCCTCTGCTTTTGTCCACAGGCTCTTTCAGGATCACCCTGAGACCTTGGATCGCTTTGAAAAGTTCAAAGGCCTCAAGACCCCTGATCAGATGAAGGGCTCTGAAGATCTGAAGAAACATGGAGTTACTGTCCTTACCCAGCTGGGCAAAATCCTGAAGCAGAAGGGTAATCATGAGTCAGAGTTGAAGCCCCTGGCTCAAACCCATGCCACCAAGCACAAAATCCCCGTCAAATATCTAGAGGTATGAAAAAAATCTTGCAATCTTGGTGTCTGGTGTGTAGTGAATGTGTGCAAGACAGCTATTGAGAGCTGCGCTTTTATTTACTGGTGGCTGGTTGGACTTCAGTGAGCTCTCCCTCAAGAGAGCTGAGGTCTCTGTGTACAGGCAGGAGGAGGCAGAGAGAGGGCTCATGCTATGTGAATGGTATGTGAACCTCCAAGTTTAGATTTCCCATTCCAAACACCACACGCAGTCTGAGCAACCCTTGACAGTAATAAACCAGCCCATGCAGCCTCTCCGTGCCTGGGAAACTACATTACATAAGGACTGTCAATGGCTGGACACAAGGGATGTACAATTTTAGAGTAAGCCCTGGAGGATCCACTGGAGACCAAGACCCACAAAACTAAGTGTTGTACAAACACAGGGCATGATTTTTCAGCCTTAGTGGATGAGGCAGACAAAGAGTGGGAAGGGCCATGGTCTACTCAAGGTCATGAAGCAGATCAGCGTCAGAGCTAGGAATAGACCCCAGTTCTTCTGCCCAGCCCAGGCTCCTTGCGAGCTAGACCTCACTGTCTCTCCAGAGACTGCGGGAAGGGCTACTGAATTAGCTCGGAGATATTTCCAGGCTCTGCAACCTATTTCTTAGTCTGGCTTTTCTGAAAATAAACCTTGACTGTCCCTTCTGTTTTTCTCTCTCTCTTCCCTTCCTCACAGTTCATTTCTGAAATCATTATCAAGGTCATTGCCGAAAAACACGCCGCAGACTTTGGGGCTGATTCCCAGGCTGCGATGAAGAAGGCCCTGGAACTGTTCCGAAATGATATGGCCAGCAAGTACAAGGAGTTCGGTTTCCAGGGTTAGCACGTACGCACAGAGGGACACCATGATGGAGGCCTGGCCATGCATCTTAGAGTAGCTTCCCCAGCACTGTTTTGGACATCTCACAATTGGCCATCCAAGATGTGTGGGAAAGCTTTGATGAGAGGCCAAGAGTCACTCCAGGCAGTGTAGAGACACTCTGAGTGATATCCATGATAAACTATTGTTTCCTGGCTTTATGTATGCAAGAGAAATAATCTGCTTTCTTAGGAAAAATAGTTCAAGAGATTATCTGTGAGCTTTTGCCTATCCCCCTTTTCTTTCCACCTCCCCAAACCCCAGCTTCATCCAAGAGGGAAATGGCATGGCCAGAGATGAAGGGATGTGGAGGAACAAAGGGAGTGTTGAGGGGTGTGGTGAATGAGAGGGTGAAGGGATGACTCAAATGGTGTGGAAGGGATGTCAGGACGGGAAGCAGAGGCGCAGTGTCCCATTCCTCCCACAGGTGAGACTGTTAGCAGGTTACTGTGGACAGCTTCCAGCACAGTATTACCTTGCTTTGTGGGGCGGTGGACGCAGTCGGTCGGTCTCCAGGGTCTGTCAGCTTGGAAACTTGCATTAGTTGCTAAAGTCATGTTAGTAAAACTATAAAGAGCAGTACTCCGTAGGTTTCTGGCAGACACCGCTACGCATCCGAAGTTCTGTTGCACTGGGAAGTAAAGTATGTGTTTTATTGTGAAAATAAAAATTCCTGCACCAGTGTCGTGTGTTTGCTCCTGGCTTTACAGGCGCTCCGGTGAGAAGCGGGGGAGATGGAGAAAGCGGGAGGCTGTTCTGCACGTGCATCCGGCTGCACCGCGTCCTGCGGGGTCAGTCTGTGGCCTGAGCGGCATGGGGCATCTGTCTCAGCCAGGGCACTCGGGGGCACTCAGTCGTCACCGTGAGGTCATGACCTGGTTACTGGACTTCACAACACAAAATGGCAGCCTAGGCTCAGCCCCAGAGCTGGGAGAAGGCCATAGCCACTGCTGTGCTGGGGGGAACACGGTGAGAGAAGGCTCTTTGCTAATTCATGGAGAGGCAGCACATGCAAGTGGCCTCGGGTCTCCGCAGCAGCACAGTGTGCTGCTCCCTCTGGGCAATGCAAAGCAGGGCTGCTTAGCCCAGGAGGAACGTTGCACTGGCAGCATACGTTCTTAAGACCCCAAATCTGCTGTGGTGTCTCTGCAGTGCGTGTTTACAGATGCATACCCATGTCCTGTGGGAGAGCTTAAGGGACAGACACAGCAGCAAGGCGCCTACCTCTGCCCGTTTCCCTCTCCCCATCCTGGTACCACAGTGAGGTCCAAGTGACCTGATTTGACTGAGGTGGGGGAGAGGCTGAGGGACACACTGTGCTCAAGGCTATCCAAGCGTTAGTCAGAAATGGTTGGAGCCTGAAAAGGCGTTTTTGAACGTCTTGCCCTGACACCCAGGTTCACAATGGACTAGCTGACTCTTTGGGAACTGTGCAGTTTCTCTGGTGGGACCTAGTCGGAGGGGCAGTTATACCCCACAGTGAGCTCTGGGGTCCTCCTTCCCTCCTCTTCCTCCATCCCCACCACCCGGCTCAGGGCCTCAGCAGCAGGGTGCTGCCGTCTCCTCTGGCGTATTCACTCGAGCTGTCTCCATGCAGAAAGCAAGGTGGATGAGCAGCGTGCAGTCTTTCAGTACATTTGCTCAGGGTCGAGAGCATTCATGGCAGGGTCACGTCTTGGCCCAGCAGCAGGGTGCCACAGAGGCAAACGGCTGGGTCAGGGCTGAGGGAGAGGCACAGAGTTGACACAGCTGCTCTTTTCTGGTATGGAGAAAGTAATATGCCTTATCTGACAGAGATAGTGTGAGGACAAGCATGAGAAAGAAAAATGAGGTGCTCACATTTAGGACTTAGGAGCAGGGTCTGGTTCAAAGCACTCCCTGCTACGCTGTGTGCAATGGAGACGGAGGAGGAGCCACCAGCTCCCTTAAAAATCAGTCCTGAAAGAGCGTGATCTTCTCTGTCTTTGGTCAGGGCACAGGCCACAAAATTTCAGTCTCTGAAAGGAGAAGGAATGAATTCCTTCCCAGAACACAGCCTCTCTGATTTCCTGCTCTTTACAAATCCTCACTTTACCTCTGGGAGCTTGCTTAGGGTTTCAACCTTTCAGAGGGTCACAAAAGCATATGCTGTCACCTAGATGAAGTTACAGCCAGGTGGTCCCTGGCTTAAGCAACGTGCTTCGGCTGACTCCAGACTAGTCTGTCTGGCTGTGCGGGGAGGGCAACCTATTTAATTAAGGTCTAGAATTGCCTGTCCAACACAATAAGTTTTCCTGCCAGTGACAACAGGCTCCGCTTTAGGATTAAAAGCTCTGCTATGGCAGCTGCCTCTGTCAGTCTGAGTGGGACTGGAGCCGTCTCTAGATATTTTTATGTAGGACAATATGGTGGAGGAGGGAGGGTTTGCACATATGTTGTGCCCAGCTGCTGGTTATTAGGTATCTGGAATAAATGGTGGTCCGTTGGGAGCACTGACCCTTCGCCCTGCCTGCCTTACCCCCGTGTGTCGGTGCACTAGGGACCATCCTTAAATCTGTGCTCGTCAGATGTGGGGCCTGATGTTGGTTTTCTGGTTGCGCCTATGACCCAGTGAAGATGTGCAAGCTGAGATGAACCAGCAAGTTCAGACACTAGTAACAGTGGAGCTGTCCCCAGCAGGCTCAGTGGGTTGGGATGCTTGTGGTGAAATCTACGTACCTTCACCTTTGCTACTCTAGGTACCGAGTATTCCCTTGGCTGCAGTTCTGACACAGCGTAGCAATATATGTAATTCCCGCAGGGTGAGTCTATAAAGCTCCTGTAACTGCCCCTGCTTTAAGGACAGGGGAAGTTTCCCAGAGGAAAGGGAATGGTGGGGAAGGGATTTTTCAGCTCCGTGCAGTATTGATTCAGCATTTTTGTTGGAATCACCCTTTCAACTGTGCTACCAGCACATGTACCTTTTCTGCTTCATGTATGGGACAAAGTCCCTGAGTGGAGATAAACCATATTGGCGTAAGCCCAGAAATTTTCCTGTCTCCTTTCCAGGAACGGCTTTACATAAGGCAGATGGCTCCCAGGGGCTTGTGTCCAGGCCCCCTTCCTGTTAGCACCACTTGGTGTCACATACAGGTCCCTGGTCACACAGTGGGATGTGGATTGTGTGGCTGCCAGCCTCCTTGCCCCAACACGTACACACTGACTACAGGCAGGTCAGGCTTATGGCTGCCCTATGCTTTCCATGCGGCCCTGCAATTTCTTTTATGTTAATAATATTGTTTCTGGCAGCAAACGGGTTATGCACCTGCATCCGCCTTTAGGTTGGAAAACATCCTTGCTGCTTTGCACTTGACGTGCCATTCTTCTCCCACTGCTGCCGTTTCCATTGCACAGCAGAGTTCTCGGTGGCACCGGGCCAGTGACCTGCCTGCCTTCTCTCGGGCTCCAGCGTCAGACGCCGCCGGCTCGTCAGGCTCTCAGGGGCAGGGAGCAGGACCTCGCTTCCCAGGCGCTGTGCAAATGAGGGGTGCAACAAGACTGCAGGCTGCACTGCATCTCCCCCTTGTCTTTACCTCTGCCTGCTGCTCCTGCCTGCCTCCAGTACATCTACCAATGTCAAGTGGCATCAAGGAGCAAGTGCTGGGGACCATACTATTAATTCTGTGATCTGTCTCCCAGACACCTCAGTGGGAAAAAGGCATGGGGCTCCAGTGTCTAATTATGTTAAATATTTAGCACATTAACATGAACTGTGTGGCATTCTTCGTGTTTGCATCTCCTTGCAGGGCTGACGTGAGAAAAGGGCAGGGAAGTTTCCAGTCCACATCATAATCACCGAACAGCTACAGCTGGTTTCTGGGTATTCAAGTACAGACAGTGGCTAAAGGCTGTAATGTCTATGACTCTGTAATTTAATAAGGAGACTCAAATGCTCACCTATAGCACATGCTTTCAGATGAGGATTATTTTTGTCATGATCCTATGTTTTCTACCACCTAGCCAAAACCTGTCCTGTGTGTTATGCCAGTGAGGAAAAGAAACCAGTGCTGCAGCCAGGTGTTTCCTTGATGTAGGCTTACTTGCCCATAATGTTTTTTTTTTTTCCAGCAGGTGCATAGCATCAGAGCATATCCTCCTCCTTCCTGGACTCATTCCTCTCAGGTTTGGTCAAGGCTGCATCCTTGCTTGTTCAGGCTGTGCAGGGCTTAACAATCAGAGTCCGTGTTGCCTCTTAGACTGGGCATACACACACACACATATGGATATCTATACATAAGCACCAGTTTCACAACACACATCATTAGCAAAGCTCTTCTGTCTATATCCTTCAGATTTCAATGTGATTGTTTGCTGGTTCTTCATTTGAGAGGATGATGTATATTAGTTCTCACATTGTGCTTATATGAAGCATGGCTGTGAAACCCAGTTTTGCTAAGGTCTAACCAGGCAAGAAGACAGACTGTGCAAGGACAGGGCACCTGGAGAGTACTGGTAAGTAGGGGGCTGTTAAATTTCATGAAGGTGTGCTGGCAGAGTGAACTGGAACTACAGTAAGTGAGAAGAGAAATCCCAATCAGCCTGTTTTATCCAACAGGCTAATAAATGAGCATTTGTGAACACGAAAGGGTCATAACAATGCAGCCTTCTTGACCAGCACATAAATTCTTCCCTCCCCTGTGATTATAGGCACAACAAGCCCATCTCCCAGTCCTGTGACTTCTATAAAATCCTTATCCAAATGTCAGTAAAGGTGACCTTGTAGCTTTTTAAAGCAGTACTTTATAGTCACTTGGCTGCACTGTACTGAAGTCCTTTCCCAGTTTGGCTTTCAACCCCTGTAAATATATAAACAGAACAGACTGCCTCCACCTTACCCTGCAGCCCTGTAGAGACCACCTGTGGTAAGCTGTGTCAGACAGGGGCAGGTCTGGGGCTCTGTTGGGCAAGGCAGGCCCTGGCACCGAGCATACCACCATAGTTGGTAGCTGGGTGGACAAGGCAATGTGGATTTGGGATGGGAAAGGTATTGGAGTCTCCATCCCTGCCCCCATGTCCCAAGAAAAGCATCTCGTGCTGAGAGAAACAGCAGTTCAGTGGCCCTGAGCTGGCCGAATGGTCACCTGGGTTATGCTCATGCATATGCAAGCACAGGTGCTGCAAGGTCAGTGGGGACAGCCTGGACATGAGGCTATTCCACTTCATTTAAGGCACACGTCGTAGGGCTGTGGGGCTGGTTTACTGGATTTGCCCACACCTAGCAAGAGGAGGCTGTTGCTAGTTTGAATACCCTGCAATCTGGCAGTAGATGTGACCCCAAAACAGTTTTCCAGTTAACTACCTTAGGCATTAAAAATGAGTACTACACAGATACTCGTCTACAAATTTGTGTATTTCCCCAGGTTGTAGGGCTGAAAAGGGGGCTGTAGATATGCTGTTATTGGTATCCAAGAAGGCTACTATAAAGCTAATACTCCTATGTATATCTTAGTTGCAGCCTTATATCTGGAGTAGAGCTTAAAGAAAACTATGCCCGTTTCCCATTTCCCCTCTCCAAGGAAAGCTCAGTATGAATGCAGCTGCTGGGTGCCTGGGCTTATTTTAGGTTGTCCTTAAAGGAGGTTCAAATATTCCAGTGATAGAATAGCTTTGGGTGGAAGGTCTTCTGGATTATTAGCCCTTAATTCTCTATGTCTCCATGCTTAACTTGTGGATTCCCAGTGTGTATAAGTAATGGTGCTTAATATTCATCGAAGTTTTTCTATCTTCTCTACTTCCCCAACATGTCTATCTGTTTCCTTCTTCAAGCTAAGTTCCAGCATCCAAGCTCTCACCAAAGGGGTGGAAAATTCCTGGAGCTGACACCCTTGCTGAGATCTGGGAGTGCTCTGCCCAGGTCTTGCATGACATCAGGCTTGTCCTCTTGGCTCTTGGTGAGCTTTTGGGTTATCTGGAGAGTTAGCTGATAAGGTGTCAGAGTGGGTCTGTATTTTTTCAGTCACCTCTCAACTGGATGAATTGTCTGGTGCCCTTTGAGGGATGTATTATGTCGTGAGTTCACTGTGAGTTGGTTGGGGAGAAAAGACAAAAAAAGCCCAACAGATCTTTGCCTAAACCAGCCATACTGTGTCCCTGCAGAGTCTGTGGGAGAGCCTGCGCTGAGCACAGATTTTGTACCAGACACGCTCAGACAAGCTGTACAGAGATGGAGGAAAAGCAGGCAGGGCATGCCATGTGCCACGCTTCCAGTAACCCCCCTCTGAGGGCAGATGGATCTGTGGGATCTGTAAGGAGGAATAAAAAATGAAATGCAGGTGGGAAATGGAGGCACAGCTGCCTCCCCCCAGTGGCTATTTACTGCTATCGGTGCTTTCGGGAGAGCAATAGCATCATTCTGGAAACCGCTCTGCTGTAACGGGGTGGAGGGACTTTCCTAACACGAGCTGTTTATCTGGGTGCTTTTTTATGGGAAGAAAGATGGACTTGGAGTTTTCTCATGGTGCTAGCACTATGGATGTGACGCTTTCACAAAGCTGGCCCATAAATCATGAGAAAGAAGCTTTTGTGCATTTCGGTTTGCCTCCATAATAGCACGTATTGCTAACCCAGCTAATCCCCCAGCTAATTTCAGCATGTCACGTTTGAGCTGCTGTCCCTATGTCTTTTGCCATGTTCCCTCTCAGCTGGAATGGTCCCTCAGTGCGTAAAGTCATAAATATTTTTTTCTTCCCAGTTAAAATTCTCTATCCCAAAATGGAATTCTTTGTAACAGTCACAAATTGCTAGCTCATAACAAGAAGAGTAATTAGAAAATAATCTTTAACGTATTTCCTACTATGGTTTTTCTAGTTCAGCTGTGCCGTTGCTTCCTTGTCTGTTTTAGATCAGAAACTTGTTGACTGTGAGTGTCATATGGGACAAGCTCCGTTCTGATGTTTAATGGTAATTAAGAACTCTGTTTCATCATGTTTAAAACTCTCAGTCTATAAAATGCGCTGTGTGAAACAGGACCCTTCTCACAATATGCCTGAGTTATTTGCTATACTGGTATTACCCTAGGCCTTAGTTAGAGACCTATCCGTGCTTTCCATCTACAGTAGGGTGCAATTAGCCCCATTTTACAGAGGTAAATGGAGACAGAGGCAGGCAGCAGCACATCCATTGTTTGATGGTTTGGTCATTCAGCTGTCCACTAGGTCAGGCTGCAGACTGCATGACGGAGGATGTTTGTGATCTTTTTGTGTAGGAGGACATGTGAAGTTGTGCCATATGCCAGTATGCAGCTCTTTGATGTGGTTGCATTTCAGCAGTTGTCAAAGGACATCCTGTATGTAGATGTTCAGTTGAAACAGTGGTGTGGTGTAAATACCCAGATAGATTACAGATGCGGCATACAAAGCAAAGCAGTGTAAAGGCCTTTGGGGTGAACTTGGAATGAAGTGCTCTGGAGATTAATGAACTATGGTATCACTTGGGACACTGCTAATCTTCTCACTTCCAAAGAAAAAAGCCCTGGACAGAGATAATAAAGGATGTAAATATCTAAAACAGGTTACTGGCAGAAGTGAGGTCCTTAAATCCAAGTGCATGAACCTCAAATGCTCCTGTGTAATTCTTGACATACTTACATTTTCATCTGTAACCCACTCCTTGATTTCTATCTTCTGCCTCTGCTATGCCCTGACCTTCCACCAGCTTGGGTGGGTCTAAGCCAACCAGTGTTCATCTGCCTAAATTCACTTATAATCCTCAGAAGTGACCTTCCAGAAACCAGTCATATTTGCCTACATCTGACTTCCAAAAAATGCAGTTTCAGCCACTTCCATCCAACAGTGTGGTTAGTAAACAAGGTTCAGGTGCATGCCCGTTGTCTCACAGATCATTCAGTTCATACTCCTCTGGTCTTTTAAAAATAAGCTGTGCCTTGCAGTTCACTTTGGAAAGGACTTGATTTCAGAGACCAGGTTTGGGTGATGAATCCCTATCTGACTTGGATGCCTAGGCTCTAAAGGAGTAGTCTGTAAAAAAAAGAACAAGAACAGAGCTGGTTTTCATACTGGCTGTACTTAGATAGCCCGCCCTACTCAGCACATGGCTGTCTGAATCCTTTTTGAACCACCAAACTCTCTAGCAGTGTGCTCAAGTCCTGGGCAAGTAGCTCAGCTTTCATATTCTACTCCAGCAACCAGGGCTGTCTAAAAGCCTCCATACACCTTTGAGGCTGTTACTATCTCAGTGGGACCACTCCTTCCCAAAGGGAGTCTCTTTGAAAAGTAAAATGGAGAGAGGAGGGAGAAAAGATTTCAGTGCCTAGCACCAAATGACATACTGCAAAGCACAAAGGTTCTGTTTGGGAACTACAGGCTAAGTGTGAGCCTGCTATATGGTGTTCAGAGAGTTTGAGATTTTTTTCCTGTGACCTGTGCTTGCAACTTCCTCTCTGACCTCATTGACAATAACATCTGGATCTGCCTGCACTCATAGTTCTCTATGGAAGACAGCTAGTGTGACAGGAGAAAGAGGGGTTTCTTTCCCTGTTGCTCTGTTTTGAGGATAGCTTGCAGCTGTGCTTGACTGGAAGGAATTTACAGGTCTTGTGTATGATGGTCGAGAAACATTTCCTCTCCTGACTTCATCACGTCTATCTTCATACACATAGTGGCTCATAACTGGGAATTCTTCAGTTCCAATCCTACTGGTAACATGCAGAGGCAAAAATAGATAGATATGGAAGCAATGCTTTTTCTTTCCATCTACAGGCAGGTTGGAGATGGACAACACCGCATCCACCTCAGCAGTAAAAGAGTTAATTATATCTGTGAAGAAAAGTGTGTTGGAGCCTCTCAATGTTAGAAATAGACCAAACTAGAACACGTAAGTGCTTCAGAGTACATCATCCTTTCAAGTACTGGTGTTGGTGAGATAAGAGATAATACTTATTTGAGAGGAGAAAAAGAGAGAACATACATCGCTTCTATCTTGAGGGCAGAGCATCTCAGAAATAAATTTAAGGAATAACCTTTTTTCAGGCATGTGATTTCACTCCTGTTGGGAGTGCTTAGCTTACAATTAAGTCTGTGATGAGACAGTGTGTGTGTGGGTGTGTGTATGTACATACAGCACAAAGCCTATAGTTAGTACACAGAACTAAATGTTTTGTTCTGGTGTCCCACAGGTACACAGCCTCTCAGCACTCATTAATTTCAGTGGATGTGAGACCTTTCAAAGACCTGGATTCATACAACAAACTTTTCACCACAGGCTTGGAACCGCTCCTTTCATTCTGCTCATGATGCAGTAGAAACTTGGAAACCAGCTCTGCATCTATTCATCAGCTGCAGCATGAGCCCTTTTTATTAGTGCCTTTTGTGGCAATAGCTGTGATCCATTTAAAGTGCTAAGCCTTCAAACTGCAATTCCTTGCATCAGATGTACTAGAAGCAAATATCCATGGAAGAGAGTAAGTGAGTCAAAATGAACTCGTTGTGTTGCTGCTCAAAGGCCGGGCTCCATCCCAATCAGTGACAGTTACCCAGCTCCTGCCACGTGAAGATGGGCTTTGGCTCCTCCTTTGGTGGTTTGGGGGTTGGAGGGAGGCGAGGTTTCCTGGGGAACTTCTGCTGCAATTTATATTCCCTGCTTCATATTCACTCTCTTTCATTTATTCCCCTCAGAGAGCATTCAAGGAGAAGGAGACACTACTGTTCTTGCCTAGCTCCGCATCCTTATAGACGTCATGGCTAAATCCATGTGGCATGACTGCCAGCCTCAGTCCTAAGTTAACAGCAAAGTCATTCTCAGCTCAGCAGGTGGCCCTTAAACATGAACTTTAAAGCTGCATGGGCGGGTAAGTGTTGTAGGAAACAAGAGGGGCTCAGTCAGATCCTTTTACAGGAGAACCTGCTGAGATGTTTTGGTTTTGTTTTGGTTTGGTTTTTTTTCTTCACTAATCATGTTATTTAACTCTCATCTTCTGCACTAGACTGATTGGTGTCAGAACTGGCCAAGTGCAGGGTTTCTCTTCTTGGTGGGATACCATGGAGGGCTATTAAGAATTCTGGATAGTAAAGGTTTGGCTACAAATTCCTATGTAAACCATGGCTCATATCCATCAGAGCTGTTCCCCCTTAGGCTGTTCCCATTGGGATGAGACTGGAGCAAATGGAGAAAAAAGCAGAAGTGGTACTAGATATGCACTGTGGAGGCAGAGTGGTGTCCTTGTGGTGTGTTGTGACCGTGTAATGACTGGTGTCCCTCAAGGGTCCATAATAGCACCAATACTATTTAATATTAATACCATTTAATACAGAGTGGGATTGAGTGCATCCTCAGCAAGGTTGTGGGTGACACCAAGCTGAATTGTACAGTTGATACACTAGCGGGAAGGGGTGCCATTCAGAGGGACCTTGACAAGTTTGAGAAGTGGGCCCGTGTGTACCTCACGAAGTTCAGCAAGGCCAAGTACAGGTCCTGTACCTGAGCTGGGGCAATCCCCAATGTGAGTTCAGACTGGGTGATGAATTGATTGAGAGCAGCAATGCAGAGAAGGAGTCCCTGTCCGTGGCAGGAATGTTGGACTATATGATCTTTAAAGGTCCCTTCCAACCCAAATCATTCTACGATTTGATGTCTCCTTTCCCTACTGGCTTGTCACTCTGCTTTTCCACTCTCTCCATGTCATTAGTGCCTGAATGAATGAAATTATCTCACCCTCAAACAGGAAACAAGAAATAAAGTATTTAAGTACCATTCACAGAACTATAAAGTACTGTAGCATCATGGCTACAGTCTTATTCCTGTAGGCTGACATGGCAGTTATAAGAACAAATACAGTTTATGCTTGCTCAGAAGAAGTTCCTGAAGGGCACATCCACCTCATGAAGGAAAAAGAATGTGGCTGAGAATCAAAATCTTAAGTTCCTAGTTTATGCATAGCAATAACAAGGCATTTTTGTTTGGGAGAGGTGTGGGCCACAGGAAAGGAATAGCCACTTTTTCTCCCAGAGTAGATTCTCTGGGTTTTGCTAGTCCAAGAGGGCTTCTGCTGTGTTTTACCAAGCTTTGTGAGCCTACTTCAGGAGACATGAGCTACTGTCAGTATGATATAACCAGACTAGAGAGCCACCTAGACTAACCAAAGACGGTTGTACCCTTGCGGCCACATTGTTGGTGTGTACCATGCCCAAGTAGCCTGTGGTAGAGGGGACCATGCAGTTCACAAACAAATGGTGAACACCATGGGAGGCTCAGAGTGGAAGGGTGAGATCACATGATATGAAGTTTTGCTCTATTCTTGAGTGGTACACTGTTGTCTCCTAAGAAAATTCCTTTTATGGAGTAATTATTGCACCCCTCCAGTACAGCCTAAACTAATTGTTGTGACATCACTTGTTTCTTTGTTATTGTTTTTTGTTTCCCTGACATGCTTCCAAATAATTGGGATTTGGCCTGTGACAGAGCCAGGAATGGGAAATTATTTGCCCACCCAGGCTGCAGAGAAAGATTATGAATGATGTACCAAACTTAGTCAAGTTGCAGTTTGAGTCACAACTGGTACCACAGCACAGCTGACTCAAGAAGCAGTCCTCTGGGGAACCGAGCAAGGAAAAATGAAAACAAACAAAAAAAAAAAGTTTTAACTAGCAGTGACTAGTTCTAGTTCTTCTTTCACTTCTTTATTTCCTTGAGATGTTGTCACCTGCATTACTGGAGGAGATGCTGTTTGGCCCAAGTACAAAGGACTTCTTCCTCCTCAGCCCCCCAGTAAATCCTAAAGTTCTTTTCAAACCAAGACAGATATGTGACTCCTGGTTCAGACTCTTTAATCCACTCAGATAACTGTCACTGTCCAATGTCCCAGGTGTGAGACACCTGCTCATGCAGCAGCATCTAGCCAGATGTTGGGCATCTGGTTAGACACTGAAATGAGAACTTGGGTGTGGAGAAGGACATTTGTATCTCCAGGTTCACCTGCTTCTTGGCCACAGACATGGCAATGGGCTATGTCAGTTCGGATGGCTGGCTTCTAAGTTCATTATACATCATCTTTCCTATATTATACACCTTTCCACAATACATCTTTTGTCTGAAAAGGAAACAAAAAATGTCTTTTCTCAATGAAGAGCTTTTAGTCTTTTTGAGGTATTACCTTTATTATGATTGGTGGAGGGCTGACAGTGTGTTTGGACAAAGGACAAGACACCAAAGATGAGTAGTCCCTGCTCCACAGAGACAACCTTGCCGAGCTGGCTTGTTTTTCAAGTGAAGGCTGCACCATGACCATTTCCCAATAATGTAAAAGTAATCTGCTTCATACAAAC
Source organism: Tringa tobata (assembly GCA_033628505.1). Lineage (NCBI taxonomy): Eukaryota > Metazoa > Chordata > Aves > Charadriiformes > Scolopacidae > Tringa > Tringa tobata. The sequence continues at coordinate 7,411,419 of JAHREE010000193.1, read as the reverse complement.
TGAACATGAGTATAATTCCCTAAGATACCTGCCTGTTTTCTTCTGGAGGTTCACTTTTGCATAGACATAACTGTTACATAAAACCACATGCAATTTTGTAGAGAAACTTCTAATATTCCTCAAGAAAAGCTGTGTGTAAGCATAGCCTGCCTTAAATGTAGTTGTTGCCTCCTGCTGTTTCTCTTCTAGGTGTAACCTGCTCCAGAAAAGGCCGTCCACTTCAAAAAAGACAGACTGGCTCATTTTCTTCCAAACGCTATGTCCTGTGCACAAGGTAATGTGGCATTATTTCATTACATGAACTCGTACACTCAAGACAGCTTTAAACTGTACACAACCAGCACCAGTCAAACACAAAATAACTCAAATTGATCTACCTGTTCTCCACACGAATCCTTTGAGTGGTCCTGAAAGACAAGGCACTGTATCTGTAGGAATAGACACCATGGCACAAAGGACTTCAAAGAGTGATTCAAGCAGGTAGAAGGTGTCAGGATACGAGGCAGGTTGGCTTGGTTACAGAGTAGCTGTGGAAAGGAGATGAAGATTGCAACAACCTGAATTCAGTCATTGATAAAAAAAGATATAACAGATTGAACATTAGCTTAGTTATGAGTTCAACTCAAAGTTTATGGAGGGAAATTCTTTAGCTTTGCTGTATTGAAGGACAGACAAGATGACCTCAGATGTTACAGAAGATCTCTACTGCTTTCTAAAGAAAAAAAAACAAACCTGTTTTTCTAGTTTAAGATCAGAAAGGCCACTATAGCACTTCCAGAACTGTTGATTGAGTTATCCTGGAGAGGACAGAGCACTGGATGCAGACAAAGCAGGAGATGTGGAACAACTCCTTATGTTTTGTCCAGGATACATTTGCACCAATGTCATAAAGAAATAATAGAAAGTTCAAAGTCTTATTCTGTGGGAAATTTTGGAGTAAATGTTGCAATTCCCTTTATTCTCTCAGATTTTAAGGAAAGATTTCTATGTGAATTTGTGATAGAGAAGGAGAGGAAACAGAAGGACAGATATTTTCTCTAGAGGGTACCACACCTGATGCCATGCCATATGGCAGCCCATATTACACCACTGGGCTAGAGAACTGTAATCTCTCAGAGGAGCTCAAACCCAGACTTAGATCCTGGTTTGATGGGAGGATGCTCTCTAGTCTAAAGTAGCCTTTTGTTTGGCAGAAACAGCAGCACCACCTAAGAAACCTACAGGCAGGAGGGAATTTGCCTTCTCTGAAGAATTTGAAACAAACTTCTCAGGAGATCAGATGAAGGACAACTGCATGAAAGAGTTTATTTTCCTTAGGTCTTTACCTTTCTCGTTTATTTCAGAGTACACAAGCAATTCCTTTGCCAAAATCTGACTTAACGACATTGTCATCTTTGAAGAAAAGAACCAGAAAAAATAATCCAAAGAAGATAACTGCACTTGTAAGGTACACCAAACATGCTGGGGCAAACATAAATGTTGTGTGAGGGGTGCTGAGTTATACATGTGATTTTTGGTCGATACTGTCAGAACAGACTTCACGTATTAGATATGATGGGTGGGATTACTACATTTGCAGTCAAGCAAAACAGCATCAAACCATTCTCTGGGGAGAGCAGAGCTCTAACTCTCTCTTCCTTCACTCATTACATTGAGTCCAATGAGTAAGAAGGTCAAAAACAATTCCTGCAGAAATGAAGGTACCAGACCTTTCTTTCAGTTCTACTGCTGCACTTCAGGACTATGGAATAAAGCTTGAGAACTTATTTTCACCATCTTCTCTTCCCAACCTTTGGGATCCTCATCGTTTCTCCAAATGTAAGCTGAGGTGAGCACAGAGGACAGTATCTGCCTGATGGCTGCTCGCAGGGACTTTTATTTTGCTGTCCCTCTTGCTTTGACCAGAATTTCCATGCTGGGCCATGGAAACCCTCCTGTAACACTGCCAAGGCAAGCTGCCCATGGATGAAGACCTTACCGCTATCTAATTTCCCAGTTGAGAAGTTGCCCACCTGGCATGCACAGCAAAAGAGTTTAGTTACCAGGCTTTAGTTACCAGGCTTTAGTTTACTTTCTCAGGCTTTTAGTTACCAGCACACCACTGGACGTCACAGTGGTAAAAGCAGTTTTCCTTGAAAAACATGAGGTTTTGCAAAAGTACGATTGTTAATCTGAACCATTTGTGTCAGAAAATTCCTCCCTGGTGCACTGGGAAAGCTGGGCTGCTGGGAGCCCTGCACCGTGCTCAGCTTTGGGGGAGGGCAGGGGTAGAAATGCCTGGCCCCAGGAGCCACCATGTTTGCACAGCTGCGCTCCCCTGGCCTGGGGTGCAGGGAGGATGGGAGGAAGGCACCTCTGTGCCTTGAGTTATGCGTGGTCTCGAGGTACTTTATGTCAGGGGACTGCTTTCAACCCAGCTGCACTGGGGTCACGGCAACGTTTTCCACTGTCACTAAAAAGATGGAAAGTCCTTCACCGGTATTTCCAGACGCCTGGGAGGGTGCAGGACAGAGGTGGGTCCCTTGCCTCGGTGGCCTCTCACTGGTGGGGAGGCGCCACAAGGTGGCGCCCTGGCACCTCGTGCCCCCGCCATGGCTGTCCTGGTGGGAAGCTATGGCAGCCCCAGGTACCAGGCTTGGCTAGGCCTTCACCCCACAGTCCCACGGCACCCAGACAGTCTCCCCAGTTGTTGACCTGTCATCACAGCTTTTTGTGTTTTTTTTCCCTCCATTATTTTTTTAACCCTTTTTTTTCTCCCCACCCCCCCCCGCTTCCAGCCTGTGGAGCTGTGCAGAGGTCTCTGATCAAGGGAGGAGGGGAAAGCAGTAGGGGAAAATGCACTGCCCTGTCCCTCCTTCCATCCCTCTGGTGCCCACTCCTCCCCACCAGGCACAGCTGGAGCCCCTCTCCTGCACACTGGACCCTGTGGAGCCACTCTGGCAAAACAGAAGCCCAGTGAGGATTTTAGGAGGCGAGTTGACTTTAGGATAATGACTTCTCACAGATTTGTAGTCTCCTAAGTATTTCTGAGGTTACTGGCAGTGTGCTTTTGCCTTACCTCTCTTGCAGTAATCGCAAGGTGGACCCTGGCTGTGGGCTGGCAACAGCCCAGGGGGAGCACCTACAATGAGGGCCAGCAGGCCCTGATCACATATTGATATCTAGATGGCTCAAATCCATATTAAGTGTGGTGAAGACGAACCAAATCTTCCCTCTTCTCCTTCCCATCCTTAGGCACCTTTGCCCTCAACACTGGCCTCTCCTGCATTTGTGATTGTCCTGTACCAAAGTTTGTGTGTTGGTGGACCAAGGAACAAAGAAACGCAAGAGGGTTGAAATCCTGGTGAAACCTGGTGCCGAAAGGGTGGGACGTGATTCCAGTGCTGCTCTCTTCAGCCCAGTCCTCCTGCAAAGCATGCTCCTCCAGAGGCCTTTTCAATTCCCACGGGAGGCCTGAGGAAGACAGGGACCCTCACCTCCATCCAATCCCATCACTCATTGAAGCACGGTAATCAAAAAGACGGGGTGATATAGTGCTTGGAGACATAGTCTAGTAATGTGTGTGTGGTTTTTTGTATGGTTTTCTTTTTTTTTTTTTTAATCAGAGTTAGATTGATGGTTGGACTAGATGATCTTAAAGGACTCTTCCAACCTAGAGGATTCTATGTTTCTATGATCCTGGGCCACTGAAGGTGAACAAGCCCAGAAGAAAGACATGGCACCCAAACACCCCAAGTAACCAGACCTACCTAGTGTGCACCTGCTCTAAGTGGCTTCCCCTTAATCTCTCCATGTGTCCTGTTGTCTTCACCACCTCCAAGGAATGATTATGTGTGAGGGGTGTAGGAGACTTCTGGGAAGACAGATCTACTTTGTGAACTCTCAGCCTTTTTTTCCTTGTTAGAGGTCATTTGATTTGACGCTGGGACTGCTGAATGTACTTTCTCAGGGGTGTAAACTAGACCACTGCACTAATATCTTCCCATCTTAAAACTTTTTGTTGCTCTTTATCATCCTTAAGAGCACTGGAAAGCTTGGAGGGCCTACTTTTGGGGTCTTCTGTAAGCCTCTGCAGCTTCCCTTAAAAATAGTTCTTAGAGCCCTTGAATTATAATGGCACAAAAGGCTTTGGGGCAAAAGATGGAGTGGAAAATGTGATAGCTGTTCTGCTATTAAAAAACCAAAATCAAATAACAGAGACTGTTCCTTCTACGTAGGGGGTTTGGTGTATAGGAGTTTACTGACTCAGTTAAAAATAAACCAATCCCAAACTGACTAACATGAAAAGTCAGTTTAAAAAAAAAAAAGCGCTTATAAACTGTAGGAAATAAAATGATTTTTGGAAACATATTTTCCCTTAATTGGGCATCTGTTTCTGGATGGAGTAATTTGTGTGTGGAATCCAGCCGTATGGCTTTTGTTTGACAGTGAAATGATCAATTCCACAAAGTGTGAATGTCACGTGGACAACCCCATCACTGCCTAAAAAAGGACTCCTGCCCTAGCAGGGCTTTGTTAGCTTTGTTAGTCAGAGAGTGCAGAATCAAGCTGCATTGTAATCCCTAATTGTATGTCATAACATAATGGCCTTTTGATGGTAGTGATGGCTTTGTGGGTTGTAGTTAGAGCCCCAAGGAGAGGGTGGACTTCCATGTGTTAGGTGCTGCAAAGGGCTGGCGTAGTATAGGATATGTTGCTTTTACAGAACTTACAGGAAAGGCAAGTTGAGGTGGGTCTGAGTACAGGCAGGACAGGCAGCTGCCTTGGGCAGCACTCTGCTAGATAGATATAAGGCAGCCCAGCTTCTGCAGCTGACCTTGCCTTCACCAGGACTCTTGAGGCTGGCTGGGTCTCTCACAGAGTTCAGTGTAGGCGTTGATGACTAATGCTGGGAAGAGCAGCCACTGTCCCCAGTACTTTCTTTCCCCCAGTGACTGCAGGAGCATCTACCCCATCCCTTAAGAGGTCTCTCCAAGACCTCCATCTCCATCCTCTCTCCTTAACTCCTCCATTCTCACAGCAAAATCGATGTGTCCAGGCTCCTCATCCCACGGCCTAGTTTTGCAGAAGGTGAAACTCATGCACCAATATAGTTAAATCGCTGTCCCATTGTAGACAGGACTTTCCCTCCTTTTGCTCCAAACGTCCTGACTCCAAATGCATTGAATAACCACTAAGCAATGCTGACGTTTCTGTTACACTCCAGTCTGAGGCATAAATTCCCTTTCTTCATCTTCAATCAGATTTAATTTGGCACCTTCCAACCCACCTCCCAACCCCATAACATGCAAATTAACCCTCCAAATAGGATGGTGACCACAACTCCAATTCCCAGGCATGCTTGGGCTTTGGAAAGATTCCAGTTTAGAGCTTTGCAGCTCAGTATCATTTCTAGCCACCACGTCACCTCTCCTTAGACCGACCTTTAGCAAAAGTCTTCTGCATTGAGCTTCCAAGATGTTGGCTGTCAACATGCAGACAAGAAAACCAGCCTCCCACTTCCCTCCCCCTTCCTTCCCTGCCTCTGTATCATACTGCAGAGTCTCTTGGGCTCATGCCACGTGGAGCTAATCCCGTAAAGATGATCTAGCTATCTCTGGCAGATGGATATTGATCACTTGCCTTT
>JAHREE010000193.1:7324816-7405393 GCA_033628505.1 Tringa tobata | reverse complement strand
GAAGTTAAAATAATTTTGGCTGGCAGTACGCCACAATGGACTTGTTAGAGCATAACACAAGTCCCTTTTAGGGCATTCACCCAGGTTTCCTCTCTGCAGACCAAAAAAGTGTGGGTGACTAGCACATGCCTGATATGGGACATGGATAGGATAAGCAGTGTGGCATGGAAATTCAGAAAGACTCCTGTAATCTAGGCTTACTCTTTACAGTACAGTTTCTAATGCTTTGCGTGGCACCAATACTTACTTGGGTGAAGAAGGGCAAACCAGGGGAAGACTCTCAGTACTGGCAGTCAATTGTGACTCATCATGACATGAAATGACATCTGATGGCTTTGTGAGATGGGACACAACATGTTCCAGAGAAGAGTCACTGTGCCACGTGTATAAAAAGTCCTTTATCTTCTCAGCCATCTCCCTAGAAGTGCCTGAAGGGAATAGGCTCTGGAAACTACATCTGTTGAGACCCTGGTAGCAGCCTTGAGCATATGTGTGATGTCATGGGCTAAAAGCCATCAGGCAGGCACCAATGTGGCACTGCAGTAGGCACCAACATGCAGCTAGGGAGGAGAACCAGAGCACAGGGGCTGGCATGCAAAATGTGGAATACCTGGCAGTATAGACACAGCTCAACAGAGCCATTTGGTTTCCTTTTGATTGTGGCTGAGCACAAAAAAAGAGGAAGGTTTCACCTGAAGTTGAGGAGGACTAGAGATAGCAGGTGATATCTTTCCCTCTCTGGACTTTTTGTGAAAAGCTGGAGGGGAACAGAAGAGGACAAGACCATTCAAGAGAAAAATCACAGCTGACACAAGACTTAGGGCTAATTTAGAGATAATTTTCCCACACACTTGCTAATGCCTTCCTACTGCCTCAAAGTGTTGGAGCACCCCCTCTGCTCTGCACTGGTGAGGCCACAACTGGAATACTGCATCCAGTTCTGGGCTCCCCAGTTCAAGAGAGACAGGGAACTACTGGAAAGAGTCCAGCGTAGGGCAACAAAGATGATGGAGGGATTGGAACATCTCCCTGATGAGGAAAGGCTGAGACAGCTGGGACTCTTTAACCTGGAGAAGAGAAGGCTGAGGAGAGACCTTATTAATGCTTACAAGTATCTGAAAGGTGGGTTGAAGGAAGATGGAGCCAGATTCTTTTCAGTGGTTCCCAGTGACAGGACGAGGGGCAACAGACACAAGTTGGAACATAGGAAGTTCCATTCAAATATGAGAGAAAACTTCTTTCCGGTGAGGGTGACAGAGCCCTGGAACAGGCTGCCCAGGAAGGTCGTGGAGTCCCCTTCTCTGGAGATTTTCAAGACCTGCCTGGATGCAGTCCTGAGTAATGTGCCCTGGGCAATCCTGCTTTAGCAGGGGAGTTGGACTATATGATCTCCAGAGGCCCCTTCCAACTCTGACAACTCCGTGAGTCCAAGACCCCACATGCCTTTAGTCAAAAGCAAACTGGCTCTTTTAGTTGCTATTGCTTCAGATTCTCCTTTAGCCAGTGAGGGAAAAGATAGTAGCAGGGAACACAGACCACGCAAACCCAGGTAGGGACACAGATGACAGATTATGTCTGGACCTTCAATCTCTCTTTTGCTTTAATTCCTGATTGACAAAAAGATACCATGGGAAAAAGATGCAAAAATATTTCACTCTGAAATATGTTCCTTTTCTCAGTTCTTTTAAGAAACAGCAAGCTTCTCTTTTTTACTTTTTTTTTTTTAAATGTAAATGAGTGGGAAATCAGAAGGGCCTCTCAGACAGTTCTTGTTTTACTAAGAAAACCTTCCCTACTCAAGCACCTCTCATGTAAAATCACTTATCTTTTCAGTTTTCTTTTTCAGTGGAAATTTGGTTCGGAACAATTTTCCTCCTGATAAATCTCAGTCCTTAAATGCTCCCTCTTCAGAGAACAATTTTGATAAAGTTGAGAAAGTGCTTAAGGGAGCCTAAGCTCATCTCATTTTCAAAAGTCAATTCAGAGTCCGAAGTGTCATGGAAAATCAGCAAAACTCAAGGCTCCTTAATTAATGAGGTGCTTCTAGACATTTTCCTCTTTGGCAGAATTCTTGTCTGACAAGAGAAAATGTGCTAGGGGAGATGTGTCAAGTCCCAAGAAGAAGGGATAGAAAACATCCCTAAGGCTTTCCCTTCCACCAAGAGACTTTCCCTTCCACCACTTCTTATGGATCTGCCCACTGTCTAGCACAGTAAAATGTCCTGCTGCTGCTGGGATGCTCTCCGTCAGCTGGGTTCTCTATCATTGGGAAGGGTTTTACCATCCATTTAAGGGAAGACCTTTATCCAACATCATGCTGTGGAGGGAGGAAACAAAGTTTTAGGATACTGTAACTGTTTTGCCAAAGCCTGTGCCAGAGGTATTCCTCTCTAGGAGATCAAAGGCAAATAACAGCTTTTGTGTACAAGAGGGCCACTGAGGAGAATCTCAATCCGCTCCATGATTTTTCACTGCTTTCAACTTTAAATTCTGTGAGGAGCTAAAAATGTCTTCCATTCCATCAATTTAGATTTCAGAGGTGGGTAGATGCCCTGCTTCTAGCAGCATATGACCTACATGTGAGCTATGTGAGGTCCCAGCATGGCTCACAGGCTGGAGGGGAGCAGACATCCCTTGAGGCATCACCTGGTCACTAAAGGACAGGGTAGCCATGACTTGGCATGGCCGTTTCACTTCCTTGTGCTGCCCAGATTCAGGTTTCACGACAGCCGTAAGTAAGGCAGGTCCACTGCCTGTCACAGGACACAGTTCGGCGTTAGGTCTGGACTACCACGAGCTGCAGCTGGCTTGGGGCTTGCACAACCACAGGACCACCAACACAGCTCAAAGGTGCTACCTAAGAGACCTCTCCTTGGCAAGACTGGCAGGAACCAATGCAAGGAACCAGTACAAGAATAATAAAGAATTTACCCATCCCGTGAGCATTTTGGAAACAGTGCATAACCCTTTACATCTGCTTTCTCTGTTGCAGTAAGTCCAGCTGAAGGAAGAGCACTACTACATTATACTTGATCTTGGTGCTGCTACTGCCACAATGTAGTATTACAAGGTCTCTGCAGAAATATTTGGCTCTCAGATATTAATTAGGAAAGTAGTGGACTAATATTGCAGATTCTGCCCTGGCCTTTGCATCTGTTGGGACTTTGTATTTGTTGTGCCTTTGTGTATTGTCTGGTATAATTGGGTCCTGCTCTGTGGGCAGGGCTCCATAATACAAATAAATACCACCATGACTAATGACAGACCTTGTGTAACTGCCCCAAACTCGACAAAAGTTGCAAGCGGTCTGAGTCAGTGCCATTGTGTAAGGGGATAATTTCTGCTTTGGCAGTGTTGTGGGCAGCTGGAATTGTTCTCTCTGATAATTGCCAATCTGGATTTCTCCCAGATGGCAGCATCTCATAAAGAGTATCTGAGAAGAGCTCTGGTCCGCTCTCTAATAAGGCTCCACAAGCGAGCTGTTCATCCCTGTCACCCCTTATCCATTGCCTCAGGCAAGCCTCCTGTCAATTTGCAGAACAAGTCTTTGCTCTGTGTTTATTTTTCCTTTTCCTTTTATTTCTTTTTAGAAACTTGTATTTATTACCTTGGCAATGAGCCATCCAGCAAGGAACAAACTGTTTTGTGTCAGAAAACATGAGACATTCTGCCCTGGACCAGCCAAAATCTATGCCACTGATCTTCCCTATGCCATCCTCTAACCTCCCAGGTTGTGTTTAACACGGCTGCGTTTCCCTGCGGCGCTCGTTTCTCCAGCAGAGAGAGAGTGAAAGGAGAGGTTACGCTGTGTATCCACCCAAGGGTCCCTGAGGAAAAACCTTTCTGCAGCACGCTGCCGTTTAGCACACAGGTATGTAGTCATTGAAGAGCAGGGGGTAGCCAGTGTGTAATTTTAATCCTGAGGCCCCTGAGACTTGCCAGCTCAGCGGTTGCTGAGGAGAACAAGACTGAAGGTAGTGCAAAAATTGGGGATTATGCAAAACGTAATTGCTCTCCTGTGTAGCTGGCACTGCAGCAGCTCAGCTCCTGATTGAGGTAATATTTGTTTCCGGTCTGCCTCTTCACCTTTTAACGTGTTTATCCATCATTTCAATACCCAAGTGCTTTGCAATCTAGAAGGTGTTTATCCTCTCTAAGCTCTCCTGTGACTGCTATTGGCCCTCGATCAGGGATGGGAAACTGAAATGCTGATTTATGTAAAGAGTTTGGAAACTGGTGGGACTGTTCCTACAGGCTGTTAAGTCTTTGACCTGAAGAGTAAGACAGAAACCCCTGGTACCTAACACTCAATTATTTTAGCAACCTTAACTTATTTTAACTCTGAAGCTCCTGGAAGCTTTGCAAAGACACTGAGGAACTAGATGGGATCCATCATGACACTGGTGTTAGTGGGGTCTGAAATGCAAGCTCTGGCTCCACTTCTAGGAGTGTGTTGCTTGTGTTTCTTTTTTGCTTTGGTTCCCAGTCTAACACAGAAAGACCACAACTCCCAGCTGAATAGAATTGTGCAGTTTTTCAGATAAGGTCTCAGTGTGTGAAGGAATTGTTTCCTGGAGTCAGAAATTTCTTCCCCTGCTTCTCATCACCACAACTGTAGAGGTTTTTTTCTGGTTTTCCCTTATTTTTTAAACTTCAAAATATGGACTCAAGACATATTGCTAAAAACAATTTAAAATATTCAGTGCTCTCATGTGTGAATTGGTGCTCTGTGCTAACTGCTGAAAGCTGCATGCTTGTGAGAGGACACTCCTTGAATAAATACAGTCCATATGAAATTCCTGCTTCAAGAGCCTGCAGGGAAGGAATCGTCTGGAGAGAGGGAATTTGCTTCCCTCTAGGTCAGAGTGATGTGAGGACAAATATTCAAGTTGAAATTTATTTTCATTTATATTCTTTTACTTTGCTACAAGATGTCCTGAAACAGAGTGACCTCATCCCTCCTTGTCTTCATGTTTAATCTGAACTAGTCTTAGTTATCCATCCCAGCCGAAACACAGGACACATTTGCATAAATCATTTGTCAAATATTTCTGAACAATAAACAAATGTGCAAGAAACCGTTCATAGACAATTCACCAAAGGAGCTGTTTGCTGCAAATAGCAGCAAACCCCTGCAGTCCAGGGATCTTTGAGGAAATGGTCTAAAAAGCAGGGTCTGACATCAGATGTCCTGTCTCTACTGTTAGTGTTCTGGCTGGAGGGGACCAGTGAACTACCAACCCTCCACTTGGGGGGTCGGGAGCATGCAGCGAGTACAGGAAGCCTGAGGAAATTTCTTTGAAGCAGTCTTGGGATCCGGCTCCATCACAGAAACAAGTTTGGGGGATCAAAATAACCTGCTGGCTCAGCCACTCTATCCCACTACCAACACCGTTACCCCCGGTGGCTATGTACATTTCAGTGTTTTCCAAATGGGACTTTCATGACGTCTCTTAGAAAATTTGCCAATTGATTCCACTGCCCTAAAGCCTACTCTGCTCTTTTGCCTATGATTTCCTGCTTAATAATCTTGTTCCCACTGAGGTATCCCACTGTCCAACTCTAAATAAAGTGCTCTCTGTTGTCATCTCCACCTTTCAAACACATCTAGGGGTTTTCAGCCAGCCTCTCTCAGGCTTTGTTTATCTACATGGCACAGAGTTATTCCTTCCAGACTTTTCTTAAGGCTTACTCAAGTCTAGGCTCATATCCCTCTAGGCTCATAAAATGTTTTTTCTTGCTAGTCCTTGGCCTCCTTCCAAATTGTCAATAACTTTCTAGGAACACGATGCCTGGGACTCGGAACAGTTCTGCATGCTATGGATAGCCAATGATGGTAGGGGCAAGGAAAGGTTGATGATGTTGTCTGATGTTGTTATGAGAGCAAAAGGAAATGTTTCTCTGGGAACTCTCGGGCTCTGGCTGTACCAGATGGCGGTCTGTGAAGACACAGGGAAGAAAGAAGTTGGGCAAGGCTCATAGCTCTAACCAGACCTGAGTCCAGAAGTCGGGTTGTGTGTTTCCCATGTTAGGTACTGTGCCCGGAGCAATGCCCCAGCTTACAATAATATTGTGGAAATGACTTTATTATCTGTCGTAGCATATCCATCCCAGATCTTTACCAGACATATTGAGTGGTCTACGAGCTGTGTCTGGATGGTGGTTTTTGTTTCTCCACATAACAGAAACTGAAGAGAGGAAAACTTCCCATGAGGACTCAGAGGGGAAAGATCTAGGGCACAGCCACTGCTACTCATCTCCCCCCTGCAAATTCTCTGCTCTTTTTGAGTGCAGAAAAAAGGCTGTTGCTATAGAAACCAGTAGGGAAAATGTATATTATATCACGTTTTATATATTTTTCCAAGGAGAGCCTTTAATCTGAGCTTGCCACCACGTATTTTTACAGAAGCAGTAATGCTAATAAAACCCCTAAGAGTGATAGTGATTTCAGATCAAATCAAATAATCATCACTTACTTCAAAAACACCTGTGCCTGTAACCTTCTGTCCTAGCCAGGACACTGGGACAGGGCTAGCAAGGCAGCCCACAATATGGTACATGACAGGAGGCTAAATCCAAGGCAGCAAAAGGTGTGATGAGAAGTTGGGGGTGGGTTCTACACAGCAGTAAGTGGTGGTTAACATTTAAGGAAGGACAAAAAAGCTAAATAAACTGTCTTCAGATTTGACTTGTGTGTAGAGAAGGATGAAATAAGGGTGAAAGGTACATTTTGTAGCATACACTCTAGCCTATCTTTTCTTTACCCACTGAACCCCCTATTGCCATCCTACCTTTGTGAGCCCCCTTCTGAAGCTTTTTTCTGCAACCCTTTTAAAAATTATCCCACCATTTCCTACTTGCCTTTGTGATAATAACAAGCCCTTCGGCCTCCCAAATAATCAGACCTATTGCACCCTGGGGTCTCAAGGAGACAAAGCTTTTTGTGAGACTGCACCATGAAAGACTGTCTCTGGTGTTAGGCTGGCCTGGAGGCAGCAGTCCTCCTGGGGATCCTTCAGAACAGAAGCCTAATTTAGTCTTCTGGATACCAAAACAGGCTTTTGCTCTGCCCTTCCAACCCTCAATTTATTTTTTACTTAATTCACCATGACCACTATTTCCTTCCTGATTTGTACTGACCCTGTGGCTTAATTAGATTTTTGTCTTTATTTATAGTAGGTCCTAAAACGTGTTGACTTGTAATTTTGTCAGGACAAGGACTTTCTTGCCGTGTAGAGCAATGTACAAAATAAATCTCAGCCCTGTCTTGTTCCAGGGCTGTGATTGATCCTTGTCAGGTATATGCCCCTTCTCGTTGTCCTGGAAGTAAGTAAACAAAAAACATCAGCAAGGCTTTGGATCACTAATGCGAGGTTTTATACGCTGTGTATAGGACAAGACAGCTATTGGAATAAAGGAACTTAATTATGCTAGGTAAGAGCAAATAAAGGCATAGCTGCTTGCAGCATCTTTTCCAGCCAGATCCCTTCCTCCACACTTGCCCTTCGTTCAGTGCATTTTCACTGAAAATGTAATTTACTGTAACCCTCATGGGTTACAGTAAGTGCTGTGTAGGCCCCTTGAGTCCCAAGGTGGGAAAAAAAGTTGTTTCTCTTTCCACTGCCTCCGAGGCCTGACTGTAGGTCTGCTCTTTGCTTCTTTCAGGGTTTCACAGTTTCTGCACGCATGTAATAGCCCTTCCCTGCTCTGTCTTACGGCCAGACATGTTCAGTAGTCAGCAGGGAAGAAACAACTCCCCTTTCCTCTTCCTACCTTACCTTATGCCTGCTGTGCAGACAGGTAGCTTTGCTCCCTTTTTTCCAGTCCCACCCTTTTCACTGAACATGATGGCTGCTAACTGTGAATAAACAACTGATACTGTCTGGTTTAGGGGGTGTAAGCACTTCTAGAGCTCAAATAATATATGAATATTAATAGAATGACTAACGATATAAGAAAAGCCAAAAAAAAAACCAAACAATGTCCTCGGGAGCATGATAATCTAACTTCAAAAGCAATTATCATCAGTAACAAAATGCAGAGAGAAGACTGGGATTACTTTAATAAGATTACCTGCTTATTGCTGTTTGTTTCTGCGGGTGACTAGTGCTGCTTCACCTTCACTCCCAGCCAGTTTCTGAGATGCTTCTCACCCCGAGCATGGGCAGACCAAACCGAACACTGAAGCTGGGGATCACTGGCCTTCCCATGGGATCCAGCATATCTTCGTGAGCATTTTCTCCTTGGTCTTCAGCCTCCTCTACTCCTGCACCCTTGCTGTCACTGCAACATTGTTTTTCAGTACCCTGCACCTTCATATCCACGGTGGAAAGGCAGGAGTGAGAGGATGAGGAAGGGTAAGGAAAGCTGGTGTTTTGGTAGAGGTGGAAGGACAGTAGGGAAAATAATTGTAAGGTCAGTGTTGTCGGGCAGAGGCAGAGACTTGATGACTATGGAGGCATTTTAAAAATTCAACTTTATCCGGCAGGTGAGGGAGAGCAGACACAGGCTCAGTAATGCAGCACATGGGCTACAGTGCAAGGAGTTTTCTCTAGGTTCCTGGAACCCCTTAATCCAACCAATGACCTTCTCCCTCTGTCTTCAACCCTACCGTGTCCCCGTGGCATGTGAGTACCAGAGCTTGATCACTGGTACATTCAGCAGTCACACACTGGGGTGGAGAATCTGATGGGAGGTAGGGCTTGTGCTCAGGGGCACCAAGAGAGTTGAGAGGTACAGATGGTGAGATGGAACGACTGCTGAAAGCAACAGTGATGTCTCTGCAGAGACCAAATTAAATGGCACTAGGGATAAGTGCTCCACCTCTGTTGATGGAGAGAGCAGTTATCTTCTCATGTTGATGGCAGCGTGGGGAAGAATAACTGTCTGCTTCTGCTTGTGAGGATATCTGTACATAGAAGTCAACGTTCAGATAGATAGATAGAAATATGTAGGTACAGACACGGTTCTGTTCCAAATAGACAAATGTGTAGCCCCTGCTGTCTGGAGGGCATAAAAGGCTCTTCCAGAACTTACTGGAGATCTCATCAGGGCTCTCAAACCACAAGTCACTTGCCTAGCTGCACTGGCACAACAAAAAATAGGATCTGCCTCATTATTCTTGGACGAAGTGAAAAAGGACCAGGACACAGCTAATAAATAAAACAGGTTTAATCATAAACAATGTACATATTTATAGATAGGGAGGGGGGCATGGTCTGAAAAGTGCTGCCCTGGCAACAGGAATAAAAGAACAGTGTATTTTACCAGTCAATATACAGTACCAATGAAGGGTGGAGCTGATAAATGAGTATGGGATTTGGAGTCCCAGAGGCTAATTTTTACAGACAACCATCATTCTTGGTTTGCTGTCAAATTATAGCATGAACTAGCTCACAGCTCTGCCCAAGACACAGCAAGGTAGATACAGCCAAAAACAGAATTTGAGGGTGAGGGAGGGACAAGATATCCGAAGGTCGTTCTGAGGTATATATAACGTATATATTCTACTGTTGGTATAGTTTTGGGGCCATGCTTTGCCACAGCTATGTGTGCACACATCTCGTTCCAGTCAGTGAGAGTGGCGAGCTCACATCTGAGAGAATATATTTGCCTTTGAGGGCATACAGGAGCACACTGAACAACAAAGCCAGAAGCAGAACAGGGAGGGAGGTGAAGACAAGGAAGGCTGGGCTGGACTGAGAAAGGGAAAAAGTGAATGGACAGCCCCAGATTTATCAGTTCAGCCCTGTTTGGGCAGCCAGCTCAAAGCTTCTGATCTGAGGACTTCTGCAGTGCAAAGCTTCCCATCAAGGCAAACTTTATCAGACAACAGGGAAAACAATGAACAAAATTACTAGAGGCATGTTAACAGAAGAAATGTGTTGGAGCTGGCTCTACAACTGTTCAGTTCTTAATTTTGAAGGAAAACCCAATCCTGCCTCAGAAGTGGTCTAAGCCAACATACAAATCTGGTCAGTCTTGGCTGATACAGGCAGAGGAAGGAACCATTGCTTCAGTGGCCAGCAAGGCAAAAGGTGGCATTTGTACCACAGTATTCAGAGTTGGAGTGGCTGCTTTGAGAAACAATATCACACCACGCTTGCAAAGCAGTCAAATGTATTGGCTTTTTGCAGAACAAATTCACTTTCAATCAATGTACACATTAGATAGCTTTACAGATGAAAAACACCTTTCACTGCTAGAAAGTAGACACTGTTTTGATATCAAACACACTTGCCATCTGATTTTGCTAAGAACCCACCCCCAGACAATAAAAAAAAAAACATATCCCAAATAAAATCTATAATACAAAACAACATTCACGTTGATGTCAAATGACAACTGTCCCAGCAAACATAAAATCAAGATCTTCTTAATGCAGGTCCCCTCAGAAGCAAGTTAGAGTCATGATGTGTCCATATAGAGTCCAGTCCCAATCTTGGGAAACCTCAGTAAGACTCTTGCCCTTTGAAATGCAAGTCCCATTTTTAAAAGGAATGCTCCACACATGCATGTGCACACACAGACACACAGAGATACACACACGCATACACGTTATCTCCTCTCTCTTAGCAAGAGCTGCATGCTGGGTAACTGTTCAAGCCTTTTGTGCATTTTTTACCTACTTTCTTTGTAAGGATGAGGTTGAAACTTCTTTACGTCTCAGGTCTGTATTCTTTAAACAAAAAGGGGGATGAAGTAGAATTACATTACAGAGTAATGCACTCATATCTCAGGCCTATGATTTTTCCCAGTCGTTTACAAGAACGATGTTATTTACATTCGTGACTCAGCAGAACCTGCAGGAAGAGTTATCCTTTTTCCATGTTGGCAGATCTTGATGAACCCCATGAGCCCATTCTGTGCTTCTACAGACCATTTTTCTTTAAGGCACTGCATGTGGATGATGACTTCAGACAGAAGTGCAAGCCTCTTTCACTGGATCGTGCATTTCTCCCTCTCCCTTGACTGGCCTTCCCTGAGAACTTTTGATTTTATATATTTCAGGTCACTGTTGACGCTTGGCCGGCGAGCAAAGGGAGAGATCATGCCGTAGGCATCCATGTCCTTGACTCGGCGCATCCGGAAGGATTTCTGTTGGAAGGTGTCACCATACTGGATGGAGATTTTCCTGTGGAGGGCAGGGCTCATCTCATGAGGTAGCTTGGCCATGCTGAAGAGGACATAGAACATCTCATCCACATTGGTGTTCTTCTTGGCTGAAACTTCAAAGTAAGCGCAGTTTTCATCACTGGAGACAAGGTCCTCGCCTTCATCTGAGCGTACCTTGCGGAAGATTTCACTGTGGTCATTTTTGTTGCCGCAGATCACCATGGGGAGGTCAGCTGATTCCTTGGTCTTGTTCTTCAGGCAGGATTTGACTTCAAGGATCTGTTTCTGGAGCCTTTTCACCTCATCAAAGGATTCTCTGTTGTCCAAGCTGAATACCAGGATGAAAACATCCCCTGCAATTAAAAAAGTATACTGTAAAGGCTTGTTGGTTTCAACCTGTGTCAGAGGACCTAATTTTCAAAAAGCGATAGGGTTATTTGCCATCTCTTCCCCCCTCCTTTTTTTTTCATTTGGTCCTTTCCAATGTGTTTATTAAGCTGTACTTTAGTTCCACTTCTAATTCAACTCCCCGGTCTGTAGTGCTCTGGAAAAGGCTTTTGGCTATGGTGTTACTTCAGCCATATCCAATTGTGGTAGCACAGGACGTGCAAGTTATCGCCTGTTGGTACTCTCCTTTGTAAACATGTCTCTATCTCAGCTCTGCTGCATTGCTTATCTTTTTTCTTCCTTTCATTTGTAACTCTGTGTAAAACAGAGCCTGCTCTGACACCGGGAAGAACGCAGACCTAGTAGCCACTCAGCCTTGGCCTTTTGATTGTACAAGAAACAACGCCTAAACTGAAGATTCACAGCTTGTCAGTCCCGAACCCCTAAGTCAGGAATGAGAGGTTTCCCAATGTGCAGTGCTCTGCTGTCATTTCATTTGCTCAAGAGAAACAGACTATGGAAAAAAAGAAATACATAAATGACACAGATCCCCTGGCATTTCCTTTTGACATTTCCTGACTTACAATTCCTTTTGCAAATATAAAATAACGCAAATCATTGCCTGTTGAGTGACATTCATGTGGAACTTGCTAAAAGAGCTTTTGGGGACAAGAGCTCACATCCGCATCCCAGAAACTGGCCCTAGGACCTTAATGAATGTGGTCACTAGCCTGGCCAGATGTGAATGTTGTGTTTCACTGGCTAGCTAGAAGGGTAGAGAGCAAAACCAGAAAGTAGGCTTGTTGTCAGCTGTGGCTCAATATATCTCCACTGTCATTTTCAGAGTTAGGTAATACATTTTAGCTCATAACTGGACCTACTTGACAATAAGAATGTGGAAAATGAGCCCATCATTTTCCATTTTTCCTCTTTAATTCATTTGATTAACCATAGACTAAGGAGAAAGGGTAAAAGTAGAGCTATCTTTTTACTGGAATATCAAATCAATGGAATCGGGCTGGAAATTTTAGGAAAAAGAAAACTTTGTAATTTTCTTGGTTTGAATTCCCTTCCTGTGCATTTTGTATTTGTTTTTCACTGTTTGTGTCTTATAATGGCATGCTTATTTTGTCCCTTGCTGCTCTTTATGCCCATGAGATTTTATTCAGCCATTTATTTGTGACTGCAATAAAAAATATGGAGCAGGAGGGGAAGGTAGGAGGGAATTAAACTAGAAGAAATCTCAATTTCAGACCTTTACCCAGTGGACTTCTCTGTGGCTAATGCACTCCCTATAGTGCCTGGAGCATCCCAGTGAGGAAATATCTTTCTAGAGAAGTGCAACAAAATCATGCAGTCCCTTTAGCTACCTCCCAAATGCATCTTATCCCTGAGAAACAGTCATCTCGGGCTAGTTTTCAAGCCAATGTCTGTCATTATGATCTTTCACCTTCCGTTCCCCATCTGTAAACTTTCCCCAGCTTTCTCACCTGTGAGGATGGAAAGCCTCCTCATAGCAGGGAAAGGGTGATTCCCAGAGGTGTCCAGGATGTCCAGCTGATACATGTCTCCCCGGATGTTGTAAACCTTGCGGTGAAAATCCTCGATGGTGGGAGTGTACTGGTCCTCAAACCGGCCGTTGAGAAAGCGTGAGACAATGGAACTTTTCCCCACCCTGGAGGCTCCCAGCACTACCATGCGGTACGAGTTCTTGGCTGGCACATTAAGGGTGCAGTTTCCACCAGACATAGTCTTCATCATTGCTTAGTCCTGAAAGAGGAAATAGTGGAGTTGGAGGAAAGACCAGAGACTAGATGGACTAGAGGACGGAGTAGGGCAGCTGCTTACCACAAGCTTGGCAAGGAGTGCTGGAGCACAGTCTAGTAGATCAATGGCTCATACAGAAATCTTTTCACTGGAAATGGCTTAATTTTTTCAGTCTCATTTACATGGATTGGTTTGGGTTTTTTTCCCTTTTTTTTATTTTTCTCTTTCTTTCTTCTTTTAAAGTAATATAAAAGTGAAGGCATTTACAATGAAAATAGCATGAGTTTGAATTGCAATTTGCTATTTCATTTAAATATTAAGGGCTAATTTTATCAGCTGTGCTTCAACTTAGACACCAGGTTCCTTCCCACCATTTGCGTCACTTAGACTTACCACATTTTTCAGTAGAACTTGGTTCTCATTTAGATATATAAACACAGAGGTCAGATTTCCCAATATATGGCATCCACTGCAGCTGCCATTAGGACCTAGACTGCTTCGCTTGGTTGTCTAAATAGGAGCTGTGCCCAATACTAATTTTCTGAGATCAACCAAAAGTCAGACAGAAACAAGAATCGTGCTTGACATCAGTGGAAGCTAGACATCTCAGTAGCTTTAAATAGCTGGTCCCATACAACCTTCATTGCTGATGCAGGGAGTTTGAGCCACAAAATAGCACTGGCTGATGATTCTAAAATCTGTGCCTTCAGTGACCTTTTAGAAAACAGATTTTAATCTTGCTGTGTGGACTGATAGTGTGGGAACTCCCTATTGACAAACTATCAGCATTGCAGGGGAATGGCTGTCAAGGGATGGAGCTGCAGAAAAACAGATTTCATAGGAGTCTTTGTACATACACAGCTGTTGTGGGTGTCACAGTCTGTGGGTGCTAAGTACAAGCAGGAGGAAAGATGGACAACCATCTTAAATAACTATTAAACAAGATTTCCAACCTGCAACAGTGAAAGGAAGTCTTGGGATCTTGGAGATTGCCTTTTGACATGGCACTCAGACACTTTGATAGGGGAAAAAAAAAATAAATGTTGCTCGGACATTTTTCATGTACCAGTCCGAATGACTTGTGTGCTGAAAGGAAAAATATAACCCCTGTGTGGGGAAAGCTAACCGTTAAAGCAAAGAAGGCACATTTTTGACAGAGTTTATTTTGGTTACTAGGATCTTATTAAAGAATAATCAAGTTCCCACTGCGCCGTTTATTTAACTTAGGTGTTGTTTATTTAATATTGCAATGCAAGTACTTTATGTACACTGAAAGATCATTTCTGCGTCCAGATCTGGATTCCTATCTTTCCCTCGAGAGAATTTTATCTCCTAAGCTTTTATGTAGCTGACATCTCAGTCAAAAGCTTAAAATCTTTTACTTGTTTAACATGTGCTAAGCACCAAAAACAGCAGTGAAAATACGGTCACTGCTAAATAAAGCATAAATAAAGAAGTCTCTGGAATTCTGATCCAGCATCATTACAAGCACTATGCTATAGCCCAAGGCAGCAGCAAAACACTACTATTTATTTTTACTGCTATAATTTGCTGTACACTAACAGCAAGTTCAGCCCTCTTGAAAGCACAGAAGAAAATGCAATGTGTTCTTCAGAGTAGCTTACACTCTGAATTATATTCAGCCAGCAAGACAGCATAATATTAGATCCAAATAGTAATGTCAGAACGTAACTTTGGATGGACACACATATGAAGAGTTATGGTACTGTTGGGATTGCTGTGGTGGGAATGACAGCAAGGAGCACACCTGGTACTTGGACTGGACTCTGTGTTTCATTTAGAACAGGGTCCATCTCCAACAGCATGAAAACACTAAATGAAATATCTGAAATAACACTGCCACATACACTGGATCTGCCCTTTCCTACACAGCAAGTCCAATACTGTCTTGCATCCAAGGGCAAACAAATGGCGACAGGGCTGCTTTGGGATGCTTCCTTTCATCCTCTTAGGCTTTATTTAGCTGTCAGAGAAAAGCAGGGAGATCAATTCTGTGAGAAAAACTACAAAATTCCCTACAACCTAGGTTCAGTATTTAGAAATTAGTCAGCCCTTCAGGCTGGGATGGACCAGTGTAGCTGTATGAGGGCAAGTGGACTGTGTTGGTTCACACTTGCTGAAGATTGGTGCGGCAGCGTCTGGGACTGAGCACAATCACGTTTTTTAAGCAAATGGCTTATATGTCCTGTACAGAACATGCAGACTGGACTCCTGATCCTGGCCAGAAACTTTACAAGCCAAAATCCTACAAATTGTACTGCTGACTGGCATGTAACCATCGAGCTGCTGGTGATTAGAGAAACTCCCATCACACAGCAAAGGAGGTGGACCATGCCACTGCAGCTTCTTGGAGGGTTATTTTTTGCACTTTTAATGCAAGAGGCACTTCTATCCTCCACCTTGAAATGAATTCAACTACTTTGGACATCAGTTAATGCCACGGTACACTGAACATCTTGGAGAAGAAATTGCCACCACAGCGATGGGGGAGATGGGGAGAGTAAGGCACAGGGAAGCTGAGGAACCACCCAAGGTCAAACAAATGGGAAGCGTGAGCAGACTCCAAGACTCCTACCTTGCAAACTCTTTCTCCTTCCCACCTTTCCTCCTCTCTGGTCATTAAATCACACTGCCTCCCACCCCCATCAAAGGCAAAATCCTATGTGCAGACCTGGGCTCGTTTCAGGACGCTTTGCCCCAAAGATGTAGATGCACTGAAGGGGAAAAAGGGGTGTGAGGACAGGCAGATTTAATGTATTAAATAGTCACTTTATGATGTCCTTGTTCCACCTGTCAAGGCATTCAGTGAGGAGGACTCTTTTACTTTCCTAACTAACTGCATTTCACTTCACACGGAGTCAAAAGATGCTTTTCAGCACTTTGATTCATGGAGTTGCTACTCATCTCATCACCTCTGCTGCAAATCTGACTCAGAGCATGCCATTGAACTGGGAGCTTATATTTGTGTTTTGTGCTCTCTCTTCTTATCCCCCTCCCTCCACTTTTTCTCCAGTTCAATACAATCTGTCTTATTTCCTCCTCAGAAAAGGAATGAAACTTCAGCCTTCACACCCAGAGGTGAGGGGGAGCACAGGGACTCATACATTGAAAAAGATTAAAGGCAGAAGAAAGGAAACAGAAAGAGACCACATGTTCATGTACTAAATAAAGCAAAATCAATCAGAAGAGAATGAGGAGACAAACAACCTCCAGCTGGCTTTAATCTACATCTTTTCTTTCCAGTTTATTAAATGCTTAAGCATAGATTAATTCCCAATAGTACCTTCTACTTTATGCACTGGCTTGACGTTAGAAACTTTACATAAGTATTTTATATTGGTACAGCAGAGGGATTTCAAAATGTCATAGAAATGTAGGCAATGAGTTTTATCTCCACTTAATAAAGGGAAAGGCTCATGTGCCCAGAGGGAGCTGAAACAGCTCTCTGTCCAAAATCAGCATTAAACCCCATTTCTTTTGACTCCCTACATTGTCTTCTACTTGCTAACGACCACTGCTGGTTTCATAGGCAGACATTGGAGTGAATGACAATGCACCTGCTTTTGCATGCTCTGAAGAGCACTTATCTGAATTCCAGTGAGGTGCTGACAAATTTGATCCTGAGCACTCGGAGACAGGTATCTGAGGAAGACATTGTTCATTTAACCTGCCTAGAGCTTTTGCACCTTAGTTTTCCATCTTCCCATCAGTCGGCATGCTTCCTACCACTCCCCATCCACGAACAGACTTCTGAACTACCTCTCTTGCACTCCTCGGTCTTCAGCTACTCTTTGTGTCTGTTTGCCACCCCAATGTAATTCACTGCATCCAGCTAAAAAACACAAAGGCAGACACAAACTGTATCATGCATAACTGACCTGTCACTTGTTAATCACTGCTAGTATCCCCATAATTTTCATGCACGCCACAATCGCTCCTGTGGGATGATTGTTTCCTACTTTCATCCCAAACTCCATGCTGCTTTCTTACCTCTCCTTCCTTGGAGGAGCAGTCCTGGATCTTGGTGCAGTCTGGTGAAGCTGATAATTTTAATCAGAGGCGGCTGCTGCTGTAAAAGGCTGTTGTTCTGCAGATCCCACGTTGCTTGCTCTGTGCTCAGTTCTTCACTACTATTTCCCAGGAACTTAGGAGGATTGGGAAGGACTGCAGGGCTCCAGAGGATGTTCCCCCATGGACGGCAAATACCAGATCAGGCGACCGACATGGGCTAAAGACGAGTCTCTGAACCAGTAGCAGCTTTTCCCTTTGGCGAGATGAGCTCCTCACAGGCTCAGTTTGAGAGAAGGAGAGGCAGAGTCTCTCCCACTCCCACTGGCTTTTCTTGCAAGTTGCACTTCGTAGACTGTGCTGGGGGGAAAGGGTCTCCGGAGCGACACCTAGTCGTGCGGGGTCGTGGGTGCATCCGGCTGGCCCACCCTGCAAGATAGTGGCCCACCTCAGACCCTATGGGCAAAAATCAGTGGGGGGCATGGAAGCTGTCTGTGGTGAACCTGTGCTTCCCCACGTCTTCCCCGGCATAACCCCCTCCCACGAACTTCTCTTCTTCTGGTCTGAGATTTGCTTTAAAATATTCTCTTTGCAGGACAGAAGGGGCTTTTCTTTACATTCGCCAATTAAGTCTTTCTTCTTCCCTCCCTGCCTTTCTCCCTCTCGCTCTCACAACTACTGGCAAATTGCAGATTTTCCTTCTGTAGGACTCACAGATAATTGGCTCAACTCCTCCCTTGAAGTCAGTGTCAGACACAGGGGAAGGAGGGGTGCTGAGGGGGTGGGATTTGGTGCCTATTGAAAAAAATCTTTTCTTTTTTTCCTCTAAGCAGAAAGTTCATATGCACTGCAGGCTGCACATGCCCCTTCTTTCCACCAGAGACCTGTATGTATGCATGTGTGGGGAATGAGTTAGCGTATGTGTACGAGACATAGAGAGACTTCTCTTACTTTGCAAGCTGTAAATTCATAAGCTGTTTCTAAAGCCTCTATACTCCCATGCTGATCTTTTCCGCTAGACAGAAGCAGACTGATTCATTTCCCAAGCAGGGGCTTTCTGTCCATAATTCCTGTAGTTCTTTTGCTGTATGGAATATTTTCTCCTGTTCCTGTTCCCACAACCTCTAAGACCTTACGTTAGGGTTGCTGGTTGGTTTGATTAAGAAATAGGAATAATGTATAACTGCTGATCTTTCATTAATATTTAAATAAATGAAAAACAAACCAGAGCTGAGTAATAAAAATGTTTTTTAAAAAAAGATCAAACAAACTGAAAGTGTCAGGGACCAAGGGTCAGAAAAAGAAGAGAAACAAAGAAAAATTAGGGTGAATTCAAGGAGTTTGTTCAACCCCAAGTGAAAAATTATGTTTGCAGTTTATTTCACTGTTTATGCATCTGTTTTTTCTCCTTTTTGAGCTGTGGCAATAATTTAGATTTACAAGTCTATTTTAAAAGATGTCAAAAGGATGGATTATGAAAGATTTGAAATGAATATTTCAGCATTTCCCACTTAAAACTCCTAATCGGAGGGGGGAAAAAAAGAGGAAGTAAAACACTCTGAGATTTTCTAGATATTTTGACAGTAAGAAAACGGAAGGAAGACACGATCTTCCAAATACAAATATAGTTTCAGGTCTCTCACAGTTCTCTCTCTTTGAGCAAATTTACTCTTCTTTGAACACAAAGATTCCTCTAACTACCTTGTCTGTTTCATCTCCAGAACCCTCCAATAATTCCTGTAGCTTTTGAGGAATTCCTGAGATGCTTTGCTTTTTCTCCTCCAAGCATGAGGAGGTTTCTGTTTTCACCCTCAGAATAACGCTGCCCTCCTTCTCCCACGCTCCTGGCGCTGCACAGCAGCCATCAGCAGCCCTTCAGGAGGGTGCCGTGGCTGTTGGAGGCACGTGGTCTGACAAGCCTGTCCATCTCTCTGTGCCAATGGACTTTGAAGGCCACCCCACAGGCTATGAGCTAAGTCCTGCTGTAGCCGTCTGCAGGTCCCGCTAAGGTCAAGCCTGAGCAGGAGCTGGATTTGGGGCTTCCAGGCTAACATAAAAGGCAAAATGCCATTGATTGGATTTGGGAAGCTTCCTCCTAGTGCTGACAACTTTAGATTTGGGAAGGAAGAGCACTGCTTGCCACAGCACTGTTGAAACTCTGCTGGCTTCTTTCTGGGTGATGAATTGGTAATGGGTCATGTCCTGAACTCAGCTGTATTTAGACCACAGTACCAGGTCTCCTTTGTCAGCTCCTGAGTCTTTTCTCTTTGGCAAAAAGTGAAGGAGTATTTTTATGGCTCAGACAAATTTTTTAAATAAGAGGTGATGCTCTCCATTCCCAAGTCATTGGTTCAGATCAAACCTAGACCAAAAGCTGCCATCTTTAGCATCTGGTTAACAATTTTTGTAGCTTAGATTCAGAGTGACCAGCATCTGGGCATCATTACCATGGGAGGAACTGTTGCAAAAATCAGCAAAGTCCTGTAGTGCTCCAGAGAATAAACTCTTCTTTCATCCCTATAGCTCACACATTGAGTGTACGATTTCTCTGCCAAAAAAGAGAGTGTAGTCATAGTGGAGACCATCTCATCAGCCTGGAATCTCAGCCTACTCAAGCTCTTTTGTAAACCAAATGTAAAACTCTTGCCTAGCTGGCTTCACCAAGCCCAAACTCCCACTCAGCTGTCTTCTCCAGTGTTGAAACTAGCCAGTCGAGTCCCTATCAAAATTAATTAGGAACATACTTGACTAGGCACCTTGGATTTATTTGATCTCTCAGCAAACAGCTAATAAAATAATAAATTACTTTTGAAGTAAACCTTTGAAAGATAATTGCTAACTATGAGTCTTTAGAGGCTCAAGAGATGTTGCTGTAGCTTTCTGGGTTGGGGTTTTTTTTTTGCTTATTTTTTTCTGCTGTGTTCCCAGTTTAGGAATTGACAAAAAGCTGGGCTTTTGTGCCTTTCCTCAGGGGTCAGAAGACCAGAGCTCAAAACTCCCTGCTTTTCCAATAATGTCATGAGGGGCTCTGGTAAAGAAACCACATTATATCTGCCCCCATCTGAGAAGAAGGGATGACAGCACCTCTTTGCTTTTAGGGTTATAAAGGTAATAAGTGGACCAGAGAGACAAGGCCACTGCCAAAAAAAAAAAAAGGAGAAAAAGTTCCCACTCTCAGCAGTTTCCTCTGGTTAGTCAGAGACCATCAGCCTTTCTCAGAACTTACAGATATTTACCAATTTAAAAGCCAGGCTTAGAATTAATTACTCTCTGGAGGCATTTTCCCCTCCTACTCCTCCAGTCTATAGAGAAAGCCTAAACAAGGTTTTTATCTGGCTAAAGCTGTCTCAGAGGATGAGAGGCTGTGGCTGCAGAGAAGCACCACCACTACGAAGGGCTGTGCTTGCCTTGGTGGGTGACACTGGCCGTGGCTTGTGGTGCAGTCCTCAAGCCTGGGTGTCCAGTGTGAGAGACAAGAGTAACAGAACGTGTGGCAGAGGAGTTATACCAGCTGAACGACGTGGTTCATACAGGACTAACTGAAAGCAAATGACCTCCTTGATGCAGCAGCTCATCGGTACCTACAGGTGTTGTCTCTGAGGCTGGTTGTGTGGGTTATGTCGGCTCATCCGTGCGGCTGCCTCGTCTGTGGAAGATGCTGCAGAAGGTGCAGCTGTGGATGGTGGACAACACAGCTGTGCTTATTTTGGCACCGACTAGGCTGCGGGTGAGCAGAGAGGGAGGACTTGAGAGGGAAGGGGAAGAGAAATGTTGCAGGGATAGGCTGAGCAGAAAGTTATACAGAGAAGCGGAGAGAGACAAGGGGAAAACACTGTTGTCATGTGTTGTGCTAACCACCTGGCTCCCAATGGTGGTGAGGATCTAAAGTGAAGTGACTTGTCATGTGTTGTGCTAACCACCCGGCTCCCAATGGTGGTGAGGATCTAAAGTGAAGTGACTTGCTGTATTGTGGGGTGCACAAGTGAGCAACTGCTCCTCAGACCCATCAGAAGAGCTTCCTGCTCTCCAAATAAATGTGCAGCTCCCAGGCAGCACACACACTCACCATCCTGGCACCAAGATCTTGGTCGGCAAGGGCTCATGGGGCAGAAGTGTCACTGTCCTGAGTAATTTATACTTTCTGCAGCTCCAGATACTGTCCATGGCTGAAGATGGAGACCGATGTGATGAGACAATGCAGCAGAACCAATCTGTTTCTCTCCACCTTAAGGCAAATGACAGAAGTGACAATGACATGGCTGTTCAGCTCTGGTCAGAATTAGTTCAAGACAAAAGATGTTCCAAGGCTTTTGTCTTCTCTTCAAAAGCAAATGCAACAGAGATTAAATATTTAAACCAGCTTTTCTCTCTCTTTTCCCATTCATTTTCACCTCCCTCATTATTCAGTAAAGCAAGCTCATTTTCCACCCCCTCAGCTTCCCTCCCTCCCTCCTACATTCGTTTCTCCTGCTTGGTGCCCCTCCTTTCAAGTAATCCTGAAAAGCTAGTGTTCAGAAGTCGGTAAACTGCAGGTACCAGATCACATTCTAAACAGCAAGTAGATGAGCAGCCACAAGTATTACTGCCCCCGCATTACCTGTACGTCCCCAGGCATTTAAACTCAGTGAAGGTCTCTCCAGGGGTGTTACAGCGACTGGGAAAATAAGTAATGATCATCAGTTACAAGCGAGAACAGTAGTACTTGGGAGAATACAGCTGGAGAAGGCATACATTACAGAAAATGGTGGTCTGACTTATATTCCTGGTCCTCTCGCAGAATTTGAGTATGACTGTGATTTCTCAGTGTCCTAGGGTGGAAAATGGGTTGATAATACTTACTGAGATCCCTGAAAAATGGAAAACCACTGCTTTGCTGTGAAAAACATCTAAATCACTTCTTATTTGCTGCATTTGCTGAGAATAATTTTTTAAATTGCATTCTAATTAAATGCTTTTGAGAAAAGCTGCATTTCTAGTCACCCTCTAGTCCCCCTCCTTTCCTTTTGCCACTGACATGTCCTTTTGCCACACAACATGTCCGAATTTCCTCACCAGACATACATGCACCCTTTCGTTTTCATTCCACTGTTAAAAATTTTTAAAACTTTCCCTGTCTGAAAAATTACTATGAAGCAAAATTAAGGCTTAAAAAAACCCCGTCATTCAAAAAAGCTTCAGGGTAGAACATGAGGAAAATACCCCAAAGTGTACAATTAATTTCTTTACCCTCAGTGAATACCAAGGCGGGATTGGTTTAGTCTCCCAAGCCCTGATGGAGGAAAAGCGACCCCCATCACATCCATATGTGCAGGCTGTGATCCTGCCAGAGTGGAAGGACAAGTCATGCCCTCACCTGACAGTGAGCACAGAGTGCTGTGTCAGCCTTTCAGGAAGGAGTAGGTGATATACATCACGTGATATACATCACGACTTTCTGTTTCTGATCAGCATCCCATTCCCCTATCTCCTCCCGGGCCCTGTGTCCAGGCAGACTGCACACCTGGGAGGGAGCCAATGCACGTCTCTCCTGCTGAATGATGCTGGTAGGAAGGGGTTCATTCAAAAGGCCCCCCCAAAGCTCTCCTCTGGATGAAGCCATCCCGGTGCTTCCAAAAGAGAGAGGGAAACAATCCCTTTTGGACCATCTCTATAACTGTGTCCCCACTGCTGTTTTTTGGATCCCCAAGATACGCCCTTACTTGTCCTCTTTTACCATCCATTCTGATCCTCTTACAAGGGCTGATGATTGTGTCCAGAAGATTTTTACCTGCAACAGGAATATGAACAACTAAGGGGACACGAGGGGAAGGAGGAGCTGAGAGAAGATGAAGAAGACAGGGGAGGAGAGCCCTGTAAGTCTTAAAAGAAAATTTTCTGATCAAAAGAACAATGAAGACTCATTAGATACAGGTGAAAACAAAGACAAAACAAATGGCATAGAAACAAGAGGAGATATATGAAAAATGCATGACACAGAGACTGACAAACCAGAGCTCTCTGCAGCACACATGATGCTGCCTGTGACCAGCTATTCTATTTTGGTCTCAAGTAAGAAGTAGCAGTTACAAATCTGGGTCTGGCCACTACATATAGGATCAGCTGGGTCCATATAAACACTCCCATTCAGAAGCCCTCCTTGCCTTGCAAGCTGTCGAGTGCAAAAAATTGCTTCCTTAAGGATCTGGTTTCTCACATTCATTCATACTCAACCAACATCTTCCATCTACACCTGTGCCTCCAGAAAACAAGGGGAAATTCACCAATAAAACCTGATGATCTTTGCAGGTACATCTTTCTAGCATTACTTTGCCAACATTGTTGTCTTTTTATCCCTGGGAGAACAGGCTTCCCTAAATCCACTCGGCTTCCTGAAGCCATGTGGATGGACGGCACAACCTCAAAATCATCGCTCAAATTATTTCCTTGGTTGTCTTCCTGGAGTCGGATTCTGAGCACCAAAGCTGTTCTACTACTAAGTGATGTTCTTGGGTTGCCACCCTGAAGCTTCATGGTGGCTCTGGCTCTACATCTGTGTGATTCTGTGCAGATTTTATTTGGCCCTTGGTTTCACTGTGGTTACTTGCAAGAAGAACAACAACAACGTGGTGATGATCAGTGTGAATTAGGGCACCGTGTCCTCATACTGGGTTAATTGTTTCTTGCCATCCTCTACCTAAAGGTCCAGTCCTATGCTAGAACCTGGGCAATTACAGTACTTGTTCTTTTTTTTAATGTTTCTTTCATTCAGAACATAAGGAAGTTTTGGGGATTGCAAAATGCTTCATTCCTTTGATTTGAGAGATATTATACACCTTTATTTATAATCAAATCAAGCCAGCGAGTGGGAATCATTCCAGAGGGAAGATCAGGTGAGAGTGACAGATTGTTCTTTTATATTTCTTTTTGTTCTTGTTCTGCAATCATGTACTCAAGATCCAAAGTGAAATCCATTATAATAACAATGGTAATACTATGTACTCTTAGTGTAACTTTTTTGCTGATATCTCTGCACATTCTGCAAATATCTAGGAAGCTAGGCTCAGTCCCTCCTGTGGACCGGGAATATAAATATTTTAGCAGTTTACAAATGGAAAAACTGAATGTGCGTACAGGTTTTAAGCAATTACTCCCAGGTGACTCAGGGTGAGTATCTCCAGACATGAGTTCCCCCTTCCCACACTCCAAGCTATCTGGAAACTGAGCAGCCATTGCTAATGAGCTGTTGAACATGAGTTAATTGGCACTGCTGAGAGATTGTATAGCTTTTGGCCAGCTTGGAGCGTGACCAGAATGAGTTGTATCTGTCTGGAGAGGGCCATGAAAATAATAGCCTGCAGGCTGCGGGACTGGGAACAGAGTCCTCATCTCCTTGTCCCCAGTCCTGGGCATCAGCTGTATGGCCAGGAGGTGACACAGCACACAGACACGAGTGTATAACAAATGCTCGCCGCGGAGTAACAAAACCTTCCAGGGAAGTACAGTTGATGGACATGTCAATAACCTTATCTGCATCCTTGAAAGGAGCCAGAGCACAAACCCCCTTTGGCCTGGTTTTTAGAAGACAGTGTTGCCTGCTACAGTCTCTCCACAAATATATGCCAGGTCCTCAAAATCATGAAACAGACTTAAAACCTGCAAGATTCAAACAAGCTAGATAAAAGGAAAGAAGCCCTCTGGGTGCTGCAGGGTCAGGTTTTTCTCTGCGGCGGAAATGACTAGCATCTTATTTTTTAACTAAAAAATCAGAGCTCTGACTAAAGCTTCTATATTCATACATATTTGCTGACAGGGTCCAAATTTGAACAGGTCCCTTTAGTTAATGGGAAATTGGAGAATTTTCCTGAACCAGCCTGGTTTCTCTCTCTGCAAATCTGTCTCACGATCTGGAATGGGGAAAATTCAGATTTTTCAGTGACAGCTACAAGCAGTTCTTGTGTGCATGGAGCCAGCAGAGCTGCTGCCTGCCTCCTCAGGGGCAGGATTTCAAGGCTGGAATCCTTGATCCAGCTTGAGCCTCTGCCCCAATGCCTTGCCCAGCAGAAGCCGTAGGGCAACACCAGTTTTTCCTTGCTGCAAGGCTGTTTCCTCTCCTCAGGCTGTGCGAGCCTGGCACCCCAGTTTTAGCAATGTAAAAAACTGTCTTTCTGACTGAAAGCCTATCAAAGTGGCTTTTACTCTGGTGTAGATGACAAAGCAAGCTGCTGAGTCAAAGGAAATCAGACCTGAGGTGTTTTCTAGGTGTTTGTTCTGGCTGAAGTCTTGGAGGACGTGTGCAGGAGTATAAATTCATCCATTACCTTCTCTATGACTCTGTATGCTCCCAGCCTCCCTCTGTCCAGAGGAGCTTGTTCCTCTTCAGATAATCTCACAGAAGCCCAATTTGCAAGAAAACTTTCCGTCTTCAGTGCCAGATGAGACTCCCGTTGGCTCTGACCTGCACTTTGCTTCGAAGCAGAGGGCAACTGCATCTGTGAAATGAACAGAAGGGACAAATTTAATTACCGGCAAACTAACCCATCAGGATTCCCACTCCTGACAGTGCTGGAGTGTAGAGAAAAGGGTCTGTGATTTATGTGGCAGGTTGAACAAAGAAAGGGAAGGGGATAACCATAAGAATTTGTTCAGTGCTGGAAATTACTGCTAATTAGGATAGGATGCAAAAACTCACAGCTGCTTCATCTGTCAGCCTCTTCCATGTGGTACAGATCTAAGCCACCTTGCATTTTTGTTCTCGCTCAAGGATTTGACCTTTTTGCCATCCAGTATAATTCTATATAGTGCCCTTCTTAAGGGAGGGGGAAGGGGAAGAACATAAGGAGTTCGATGTTTTTCACTTTTGCACTTGAAGACAGTTTATGTAAGCACCCGGAAATAGCAATTCCTCCTTCTCAGTGTCTTTGAAAGGCACTTTACGCTATTTTAATGCTACAGAAAGGAAACCAGGCACACAGATTCATGCCGCATTTGTGATTCCTTTGATGAGTGACAGCACAGGCTGAGTGCTGCCAGTGAGGACTGGAAACCAAATTCAGCAGGAAAGGTAAAGCACCGGCGATAACAAAGCAGGAGTGCTGCAAACCAGTCGCCCTGGCACAGTCCCTCGCTGGTGGCACGAGGGTTGTGGGTACACACACCTCCCAGAGTCCTTCAGACTTCTCCACTGAGGGAGCAAAGCCTTTGCCACCGGTGGATCACTCCAGGGTGGGCTCCTTCATGCCAACGTGTCGTTCAGATGGGGAGATGGATAGGAGGAATTAGGGACACAAGTTGGCATAGCAACCTCAGGCTCTGCGCTTTCAGGCTTATGCAACCGTGAGCAGGTTGGGAAGGGGCGAGAGGGCACTTCCCTCCTCTCGGCCTCCTCAAGCAACGCTCCGCATCCTTGGTAGTTAAGCAGAAATCAGCGATCTGCTAGAGCTCTGTGCTTCCCCCAAAGCCTCCCCCTTGACTTGTGTTTCCTTCTGGAGGCTTCACAAGCTTTTGGGCAACAGCGGGAGCCTCCAAAGCACCCTTCATCCCATCTGTCACCCACCAGAGCGTACCCCGAGAAAGGTTACTGGCTCGGTGTTTTTGCCAACCACCAGCAGCCAACCATGGGTGCTTCAGGTACACAGTGAACTACTAAAACCAGGACTTATGACCCCCTGACTGCTATGCTGTAGCCGTTGGTGGGCCTTAGCACACCCAGCCTTGCAAAACCCTGTGCTCTGGGCCTGCACCACAGAAACGCGACCCTTCAGCTCCAAGGACAAGATGAAGAGGGTGTAGGACAGCTTTTTGCTCTTATTGCTGATAGGAAACATGGAGATTTTAGGCACTAAGCATTTTCAGGTGAACAGCTAAGCAGGTCTTTTGTCCTCCCCCTACAGGCAAAGGGGAAAGGTGAAGAGAAGCCAGAGGTTTTGCCTGCAGAACGAATCTCCAAGAGGCTTTACCGGCATATAGCAGTTCATGGGGCTGGTTGGAGATTTGCTTTCATCTTGGCTCATTGCATCCTCAGCTATGAGTTTTTTAGGCACCGCTAGCAACTGTATCTATCATGCTAGACAAATTTTATTTGAGAATACTGAAAAGGGCAAATAGAGAATAAATCTGATATCATTGCTCTATCTGAGCTAATGTAAAGTCTTGCCAGCAGGGAGAGCTTTAAAGTGGACAGATAGACAGCTTGGTCAGGGGTGCAAAAGGGCACTGCACTGAGCCAAGCATATGGCTGCTCAATAACGAGTGCAAATCCTTGTGACTTTACAGTAAATCTAACTGCTGATGAGATTCAAGTCCTCCCGGATTTGGATCTGTGTGATGAGAGAAAAAAATCTCAGTTTTATTTTTATTTCAAAGCAGGGAAAGCAACATAAAGACAACAAACCAAAGTTTTCATGCATGCAGAGGAAATTTGGTAAGCATCATTTGAATTAACCCTGCATACTCAAAGGCTTGGAACCAAAGGCAGGTTATTCCTATTTTCAGTCAGAAAATAAATATTAATAACTTGCAAGCCAGTTTCATGATTTGGGAAGAGGTGACTCATGCTTCAAAATGCTTGGTGAGGCAGTATTGACATTGCTACAAGCACCTTCAGTGTCCCATTAGCACCTAGTCAGAGGTGCTAGGATGTCCTACAGAGCTGCCACATAAGCAAAAAAGCCTTGGCTGCCCAGATATTAACATTTTGATCTCTCAGTGCCTTGGCCTGCCAAACATGCCCTGCTATGCTTCTCAGTGAACCTGGCCAAGCTTCTTTAAGCACGGATCATCAGATGGGATAAGGAGTGTCTGGCTGGGCAAAGCTTAGCCATTTCACTACCTGCCCTGTGGCTGGACAGCTTATTTCTTTACAGAAATCATCTCTAGCCAGGGTGCAGTTTTCCAGCACTCCAGACCCTTAGCTTTAGGGTATTTGTTATACAGGTTGCTGGAGCAAAGCGAATGCATACACATTCTTTTGGGATACTTCCAGGCATTTCTCACCCTCTGGACAGAAGGGAGCAGGGGAAGGTGAGAGAGGGAGTTGGAAAGCTTATCCCAGCTATTCTGAAGATGGATGCACTTGTAGAAAGGAAATAGGTACATGAGCTGCCTTGAATGTCCTTTAAGAGCTCTTCCAGCTCCCTGCCCAGACGGCTGTCTGACAGCTGTCCTGTGTGTGGCCCAAGGGACTCATGAAAACGGATCTGCAAAGGGGAGGGAGGGACAGTTACACCTTGTGCCAGAGGGGAATGCTGCTCCTGCTCCAGCCTGGCCAGAGCAAGCCCAGACTCGCTGGGCTCATAATGAGGAAGAAAGTTATGGTCCATTCACCAGCACCTGGGCGAGCTAAACCTTGCCTTCAAGCCAGCCTTCTCTGAAAGGTTCTCACATTTGGTGGCTTCGATCTGTACGCTCCCTCAGGTTACCTTTTCAATCAACCCCAGGTTACAACACTAAGATGAAAATTGCAGGTAGCTGTAAGGATGAAATGCCTGGTACTAACACCTCCCCTCTGGTTATTGACGAAGGAAGCTAAGCAGCCCTAAGACTGCAGCGTGTCGGTCCTGAGTCCACTGAGGTCATACAAAGTCATAAACAGCCAAGAAATATCTTAGAGCACAGTTTTTAACTCTTGTTTAAGCTGAAGGTTTTGCATTCCCTACCTGTCCCTTAGCTGTAGTGAATAGAGATCCTGGAATATCACCTACATCTACATGTGGTGATGGAGATGTCCCTCAGCTTTATTCAAACTTTCAGACCTTGCTACCACACGCAGACAGCATTCACCTTCCTCACTGACAGCTTTCTGTACCGAGAGACAGTCTGACACAGCAGGCCAGAGTTATATAGAGGGGATATTGCCTTTTGAGGCTGTGACAGAGACCTACGCATAACACAGACCAAGCTTACATTTAGTTTTCTGGCTGGCGTACACGGACCACACAGCCAAGCATGATTTGCTGCCTGCTATTTCTCTCAAGTGTCTCTATAGCCACGGCTGCTTTGCATTTCTCCCCACCGTGGCACCAGCAGCAAGCCTAACCCAGCCTACAGACGTGGTTGGGAAGCCAAATCCCAGGTGTTTGAGGGAGTTGTGAGAGACATGGTCAGTGTCTTTCATGGTGCCTCATTGCTGCTGGAAGAAAGTGCCAGCTCTGAGAAGGAAGTCAACGGGGGATAAATTTAAAAATGGGCTGAGTGGCTCCTGGAGGGGGTTCCTTGCTGAGGATGGCAGAGGGATGGCGGAGAGCTGCTCATTGTTCTCCTCTTCGGCGGCTAGCCCCCTCAATCCCTCTGCTCACACAAGGGATTTACAAGCACTCCATGCCAGCCATTTTCTTCAATTTGGCCTGATGACCAAAGCCGCTCTCAAACAAGAGGACAGCCAAATTCTTTCACATCTCTGCTGTTTTCTGTTGTCTGCCATTGTCAGGGAGAGTAAAGGACAATCACGGATACGGCGCCCAAGAATGATGGAGTTGGAGTCAGTGGTTGTGGGGAACGGCTGGCACGCTTGCCATGAGACCTTTAAGGACCTCTGTAAGACACGCACATTCCAATATGTGGTCAGTGCAGTGCTTGTGCTCTGCAAAACCACCCTTTGTGATCCCTCTTTGGCCAGCAAGATGCAAGTCAGCACGCAATTAACAGAGTCCTGTTAGATAGTGCACCCCAAGCGTAGCACCGAACCATTGTTGGCTTTGTCTCCAGTGGGATTTGGGGGTGGGGAGGGGGAACATCACAAATACTTCCCCTGCTTCATGCTCTTCTGTCACTTTCCTGCACCCAAAACTTTCCTCTCATTCTCCAGAACTGACTCTGGCCAGTCCCATTCAAAGTTAGGCACTGGTCCACTCGCTCTAAAGCTCTTCCCTTCTCCCAACACTCATTGTACCAAGTTAGGTACTGCAGACAGCAAGCGTCAGAAGGAAAACAACCTTGTTAACAGAAATGGATTTTTCTCTCCACACAGATGGGCAGTGAATATTTTTAAACACAGTCTCAACAAGATGTGCTAATTGGTACCACTGTAACCCCACGATCCTTTCTTGTAAGCAAGCTAAAGAACAGATGGATATTATTATGAAACTCCAGGGAGATGGATGGCTGCATAGTGAAGTGGACACACTTGGCCCTTCTCCAGTTTTCCGAAAGGACCCCAACAAAGCACTTAATTTCTGAAACCCAGCCTGCAATCACAAGTAACTGTAAGATATGCACACCGATTCAGGTTCAAAAGCATCAACCATGGTTGCATCAGCAGCCTAAAGAGAGAAGGTGTATGTAGAGAAGACAGTAATATCAAGTTGTATAAAACGTTCACTGTTTAAAGCCACAAAAAGCACAGGTGCTCCCTGGGAGGGAGAAATGCAAAGCAACAGTGGCCAAAAAGACACTTGAGAGAAATAGCAGGCAGCAAATTGATCTTGGCTACCCAGGCCATGTATGTCAGCCAGAAAACTAAACACAAGCAGTTTGGCCTGTGTTGGTTTCTGTCACAACCTTGAAAGGTAATAGTTACTATTCGTGTGATTCTGGCCAGCCATCTTTTGGAATAATGAGCTTGAGTGTTGAGTGTCCTGTGACACCTTGCATGGAGTTCAGCTTCGATCACTTTCTTCTCCCAGAGGGCCACGCTTCCCTGTCCTCTCAATCACAGCCTGCCAAAATCCACCACAGAAATCTGTAAAGGGAGAGACCTGCTTTTCACATCCCTGTTTTGCCTTATTTAGAGCAGGGACTAAACCCAAACCTCCGGGAGCGTGACCTGACCATCACATTGCTGATGATTCAAGAGTTGAGGACCCCAAATTCTGCTGGGCCTACTCATTTTTGAAAAACATTGGTGCTGCTGAAAGTGAGGATGTCCATGATGCTCTCCCACGGACCTTGAATCAATGCCTTTCACTTCTCTCTGGCCTCTTTAAATGCTTTTGTTGATCCGATAATGATCTTTGTGATACCTCAGTAGATCAAGGAATTATGTAGCTTTACATATGAGATACCCGTAAAGCCTTTATAGTAGATAAGCTCCTTTGTGAAGTAAGAGAAACAAGAACATCTGCTACCTCAAATATAGATAGGTTTTTCTGTCCAAATTAAAGGCAGATGAAAGACTTTTGCCTATTACTGTTCCATGAAGGTCTGGGTGCCTGTGAAAAACAGGCAGCAATATTTGGAAAAGGAAATGCATGGGAGAATGGTGCTGAAAAAGCCTGGAGAAAGAAGCCTCTGTGCTATATGCTCTTTAAAAAGATTTTAGGACCCAAGGGGAAAGAAGCTCTTCCTACCCATTTGAAGCCTGCTGTGTGCACAGAAGCAAGATTTCATACCTCCTTGGCAAACGTACCGGACCACGTAAAAAATCCCCACCTGCATTAACAGTTTATTTGCCTGATGAAAATTCCACTTTGGTTGAAAGAGACAGCAGCTGTATACCCCTCTGTAAGGCATAAGACCTTTGCACACGGGAGATGCCTTAAACGGGGAGATTAATAGAGGATATAACCATAGTCCACAAACACCCCAAGGATGCAGACATCAAGGAAAAGAGAAAACTTTTTGGCATGAGCTGAGGAGCAGAACACTTAGTCCAATGCCAATTACAGTCTCTGAATACTGGGATCTGGCTGGCTTTGGACTCACGTCCAGGGGAAGTGGTGAAAGCCACGTTGCTTTTTGTCTCTTGTGTAACTCAACTGACTCAGACACTGGGAAGTGCCCTGTAGGGAGCAGTCCTCTTCTGGCAAGGATTTACTGCCTCAGATCCTCTTCCATCTCTAGAACTCTGCAAGAGGACACCATCACAATGAACATCAGCCTTTCTTACCCTGAAATAACCCAAGCAGCATGCACAGCCCTGACTTTCACGAACAACCCCTGTGTCAAGAATCCCAGGAGTCTGTGGCACACCTCAGCCTTCAGACCCAGCGCTCCAAGGAACTCTTGGAAGCAGAAATCCGTGTCTAGTCTGCCGTTATGAAGACAGTTGGGAGGCAGCACGCATAAATAAATAAGGAATGCACAGCTTAAAATGGGAACCTGCCCATCTGACTGTCTCTTGGAAGAATCTTTTTTGCTTCTAAAAATCTGACCCTGGGCAGCTCCCTCCCTGTCCTGAGGTCTGGAGCTATTCTTGTTGGTGTCACTGGATGAATATTGCAGGAGGC
Source organism: Tringa tobata (assembly GCA_033628505.1). Taxonomy (NCBI): domain Eukaryota; kingdom Metazoa; phylum Chordata; class Aves; order Charadriiformes; family Scolopacidae; genus Tringa; species Tringa tobata. The sequence goes on along the minus strand of JAHREE010000193.1, from coordinate 7,372,955 downwards.
TGTGAGGTGATGTATGATGCTGTCAGGGATGGACAAAGGGGAGCATGCCCTTCTCCCAGGGAAGGAGACAGCGCTGCAGTGAGGGTGGGAAGATGTCAATCAACATTTGTTTCCCTTGGCAAGGCTGGACTCACTTTCTTCCAGCAGCAGGAATGCTAATCATTGGGGTGAGCTGGTTGTTCTGCTGCTTGCAGGCTGATTGATAGTAGTAATTAAAACTGCATTTCTTTATGGGGCAACTTGGTGTAGTTGCTGCATCTTAGGAGCTCGAGCCTTTTGGACGCAGAGTCTGGAGTGGGCTCTGTCATCTGGGGGAGGCTGGAAAAGCCACACTGGCAATGAAGTGGGGACAGTCAGCACCCCTGTAGTGCAGACCCTCCCACCATTCAAACTCGATTAGGTTTTTTTTGCTGTGTTTTGTGCTTTCATGCTGCAGATCATCTAATTGTCTTGGTCCAATTAGAGTTACAGCTGTTAAAGCCTAGAGCATGACTGGCTGACTGGGTTTTGAAGAATGTGACATTTTGCAGCTAGAAGTTTTATCAAGAGTAAGCAGCATTAACCTCTTCTCTTGCTTCATTTTTTCTCTTTAACATAAGCAATAGATGTTTGCTCTCTCCAGCTGGACCACCTGCTCACATCAGGGTCTGGGCAGTCCACGATAAATCACTGCCTTCCCACAGCTTTGCAGCCCAGTCTTCCCAGCTCAGCTGGTGAGTGCTCCAGCTTATTGCATGGGAAAGTAGATCCCCCTCATTAAACCACACACCTGATGTGAAACAGTCCCTATGCAAACACACATGTGGCAGAAACTCCCCCAAATGTCCCAGGTGGGCTGGGGCTCCCATTTTCCTTAGTAGGAGGGTGACAGCCCTCTCCTGCCTGCTCATCCCACCTCCCCAGAGTGCGTATTGCCACGTATAGATATAACCTCCTCTGCCTCTCTCCTCTTAGTCTTACTCACCTCTCCTCGTACTGCACCTACGTATGCATCTCTCTGCACACTTCCAGGAAACTCTCAGCTCAGGGAGCAACTTTGGTGGGGCCCAGATGAGTCTGTCAGCAGAAGTTTCTTGTGCACTTTTAGCAATGGTAAAAACAAACCAGTACATTCCTGAACAAAAATCTTCATTAGACTGCAAAAATACAGCAATGTTTCCCAGAACCCAGTTGACTCCCCTCTGCTCTCTGAAAAGCAGCACTATGCTCCAAAATCCTTCTAAGCTTGTCAAAAACACCTGCACCTCGGAGGGGATGGAGGTGATTGACAGCCGTGATGCTGACTGGAGCTTCAGCACCATAGACCAGAGAATCACTGTCAGGGAAGGTTTGTTGTGGTAAGTTACATAGCAGGAGAGCTGCAGAGCTGCCTGTGGGAGCTACAGTGGCTAAAGGACACCATCCATGTAGACAGGGATGACGGAGCTCAGGAGGGCGTTTGGACAAATGTCACCTTAATAAGCAGGCAGATTTAACCGAAGCCACTGATACTGCCAGAATGGCCCCAAGCCCAGCTCTGATGTGTCTCTGCAAAGGCCACGAGCGCATGGCTGACCGAGCCACGGCCTCTCTGGCTTCTTGAAAGCAAAACACTGTAGTGCAGAGAAACAGGCATCCTCATCACAGAGCTAATCCAGGCTGGGCAGGCAACACCTTGTCCTAAGCCTCCCTTTGTGTGATTCATCTGAGAAATACTGTCTTGCAAAGCTTTTGATTATGGGTCCATTTCCAAAATGGCAACATCCCTTCACACTCTGCTACCCACTGAAAGGATTTCCTCTTCTCATCCCTATCAGGTGGATTTTCATCTTGCTGGCAAGCCCCAGATAGGTGTTTGACTGCAGGCAGCCATCAATTTACCACTGGGTATGCACCTCCTCATGAACACCATGTAGGCTCGTGCCTCTTCCACATTTTTTGTCATAATGACCAGCAAGAGGAACCTCCTTTACAACCTCCTGATAAGTGTTTTTCCTTAGCTGGAGGTGAATCTGGTTTATGACTCTGCTTCTAGTCCTGAGTACATATTTAGAGAAATAGGGGATAAAACTGGCCACCAAGCTCCTCTGAGCTTTCCCTACTCTTTATTAGGGCCTTGAGACAGAGGCTGCTCTTTACCTTAGCTGGTGTGGGTCATGGTACTCCCTAAGCTAAAGGAAAGGACAGTGGGTCCCAGCAAACAATATCTTGCTTAGATACAGGCTCATAGCAAGAGCTTGACTTTTAGAAAGGAAAGGAAATCAAATCCTCCAAAACTTGTCTGCTTTGAAGATTAAATCATAATCAGTTCAGCCTATTTGTATATTTAGCACATTTTCTTGGCACAGATATAGATACAATTCTCATTTCGTGTACACAGCTGCAAATCCCCATCTGAGTTAAAAGAAGAGGGTAGAGTCAGAGCCTGTTAATCCACCCTGGAAGAGATATTCAGTCTTGTAATTCACAGTTTACACTAGACCTTCACTGCAAGAGACTAAGAGGTTGTCTTTCTACTCTCAGAGTCAGGATGTAGGACTTAGAGACAGACTAATGTGGTTTACTTATAGAAGCCAGTGCTGCCCCCAGCTATACCTCTGCTGCCTCCCAACACATCGTGGGTAATTAGCTGCTCAGTGGTGAAAGATTGCTGTGGTTTCCACTGGCATAGCCCATGTCCATGGTCTAAGCCTTGTATGGCAGCCTGACATTACTGACAGCCTGGCTCATGACCAATCTGTCCATCACTACAACCATCAGTACAGAAGAATGCCATCCTCTATTCTTCAAAAGGGACGGTTTAAGCAAAAAACACTTGTGGGAAGAGACATATCATGGATACATGGAACCACCGGAGACACTGGTTGGAGTCCATTTTGGAGGGTGACTTTTAAACTTGCTCAGGGACAACTTGGAGATGATTCAAACCTGTCACCATGAGCCCAGTCCTAAATGGGACATGGGGATCAGGTAGTCCTCCCTACTTTCCATCTCTTTCTTACTGATAAAACCTGTTAAGTGTAATTTCACCTCTCTGTATTCATTACTGGTAGATCAAACTATTCTTTCAAGACTTTTTTTTACTGAAATATGGCATTTTATTGATGCCATATTTTTTACTCCAGGACCAAAATATGGCATCTCCATATGTTTGCAAAGCACGTTAGCCAGCTTGAACACGAACATAGATGTAGAGTTAAGCACTAAAGATACAGTAAAAATCTGCTGTATGTTTGATAATTCTGGCTTCCTTAAAATGTTTTCCACATGCACAAAACTGTACATGTTAATATAAATACCTATGACTTTTACTCCTCCTGATTGAAGCCTGGATAGAGACTCCAGAATCTTCCTGGGAGCCTTCAGGCTTGGATTTGTTTTTTGACAGATGAAAATAAATACCAGGGTCTGACGGATGCAATAGCTCTGTTCAGTGCTGGCGTGGTCTGAGCACTGCGTATGCGTGTGGGGGGAGATGGGACTCAACATCTCCCAAACACTGTGCAGCACGTCAGCTTTGCACGGAGGGTGCTTCAGCATAAAGCTGACTTGGGAGAAGAGTAAAGTGGGGAATTCATGGGTGGAATGATGCTCACTCAGCCAGTCTGCACTAATATAAGCACCAGTATAAGCCATCCTGTGCTGGAAACAGATGAGGGCCTGCCCCAACAGCACCCAAGGCAAAATCAGAGGCAGGGGATGAGTGGGGTGTGTGTTGGGAAATCAGTTTTTAATATTAAGAGGCATTTCAAGGACTCCAAGACCTGAACAGGGCAATAATCTACTGTTTTGGCTGTGAACTCTCTGTGTCCTACGCCCCATCTGCAGGACAGGGCTGGTGTCACTCTGGGTCAGCTCTCTCCATAGGACATTTGAGAGCATGTCTATACTGCCAATAACTTAGCTCCCAGCTTTTCTCTTGAGTCCTGGTCATGGGATGATCCACACTGCACGTACATTAGCTCACTCCTTGCCTCCCTTTCAGAATGGATAAACCAGCTGCTTCTGAGGCAAAAGCTGGGTGTCCTTCTATGGACATTCAGCTCTGCCCTTCAGGCAGCATGGTGGAGTCTGCATCAGACTCAGCTTCCTCAGCCTTATACAGCCCTCCACTACGGTCCCCCTGTACACCGCTTGTTCACATATCTCTTATACTACTTTCCAACTCATGCAACATATGCACCCAGCAAGGAGCTATAAAAAACCGCTCTGGTGGGCTGCAACACAGCCCTCAATTTCAAACTCCAAAGCTCAGGGGCGTGGGGGAAGAGTAAACACAAGAGGAGTAATAAATGTGTCTTTGGTGCATATGGGTGCCCTAGGAGGCTCAAGGCCAAGCCCTGTGCAATGCAGATACAGCCGTGACATGTTCATGCGAGTAGTTCTCAGCAAGGCAGATACAACACTGTACTCCATGGCCAGGGGATCTAAAGCTCTCTCTGGAGTGGATAATTTCACATTGCAGCCATAGTCACCTTTTGCCAAGAGTGCTTTTCTGTCTCTTTCACAGAATCACAGAATATTCACGGTTGGAAGGGACCTCTGAGATCATCGAGTCCAACCACAAAAAAAAAAAAAAGAAAAAGAAAAAACCATACAACCCAAACCAACACACACCACACCCACCCACAGACAGACAAAACCCAACAGTCTCAGGCACTAGAGCATGCCCTGAAGTGCCACATCTACATGTTTCTTAAATACCTCCAGGGATGGTGACTCCACCACCTCCCTGGGCCGGCTGTTCCCGTGCCTGACCACTCTTTCAGTAAAGCAGTTCTTCCTAATGTCGAATCTAAACCTCCCCTGCCTCAACTTTAGACCATTTCCTCTGGTCCTGTAATTATTCACTTGAGAGAAGAGGCCAACCCCCACCTCTCTACAACCTCCTTTCAGGTAGTTGTAGAGGGCAATGAGGTCTCCCCTCAGCCTCCTCTTCTCCAAACTAAACATGCCCAGTTCCCTCAGCCTCTCCTCATAGGACTTGTTCTCTAGACCTCTCACCAGCTTGGTGGCTCTCCTCTGGACAAGCTCCAGCACTTCAATGTCCTTCCTGTAGTGAGGGGCCCAGAACTGAACACAGCACTCGAGGTGAGGCCTCACCAGTGCAAGTACAGAGGCACAATGACTTCCCTACCCCTGCTGGCCACACTATTCCCGATACAGGCCAGGATGCTGTTGGCCTTCTTGGCCACCTGGGCACACTGCTGGCTCATGTTAAGCCAGCTGTCCACCAACACCCCCAGGTCCTTTTCTGCTGGGCAGCTTTCCAGCCACTCTTCCCCAAGCCTGTAGCGCTGCCTGGGGTTGTTGTGACTGAAATGCAGTACCCAGCATTTGGCCTCATTAAACCTCATACCATTGGCCTTGGCCCATTGATCCAACCTCTCCAGACCCCTCTGCAGAGCCTTCCAACCCTCAAGCAAACCAACACTCCCACCTAGTTTGGTGTCATCTGCAAACTTACTGAGTGTGCACTCAATCCCCTTATCTAGATCATCAATAAAGATAATAAACAAGACTGGCCCCAGAACTGAGCCCTGAGGGACACCACTGGTGACTGGTCACCAACTGGATTTCACCCCATTAATCACAGCTCTCTGGGCATGGCCATCCAGCCAGTTTTTTTACCCAGTGAAGAGTACATTTGTCTATGCCATTGATTCACCAGCTTTTCCAGGAGAACACTATAGGTGTCAAAGGCCTTGCCAAAGTCCAGGTAGACAATGTCCACAGCCTTCCCCGCTTTGAGAAGGTGGGTCACACGGTCATAGAAAGAGATCAAGTTTGTTAAGCAGGACCTCCCTTTCATAAACCCATGCTGGCTGGCCCGGATCCCTTGGCTGCCCTGCACTTGCTGTGAGAGCTCACTCAAGATGACCCTCTCCATGATCTCTCCCGGTACCAAGGTCAGGCTGAAAGGTCTATAGTTTCCAGGATCCTTCTTCCAGCCCTTCTTGTAGATGGGCGTCACATTGGCCACCCTCCAGTCACCTGGTACTTCTCCTGTTGACCAGGACTGTTGATAGATGATGGAGAGAGGCTTGGTGAGCTCTCCTACCAGCATCCTGAGTACCCCCAGCAGCGCTGCTCACCAGCTGTCAGCCCCAGTACAAGCAGAGGGCTTGTCCCAGCTTCAAAAAGCCCCCAAAAGAACTTCTCTTCAGCCTTTTTTGCTGCACATCCCTTCCCCAGCGCAGTCTTACCTGCCCTGAAGCTGGTCTCCGTAACAATGACCGTTTGGCACGTTAATGGGTCGTTTAAAATTAGCGGGGGTGTGGTGGCTCCGCCCAGGCTCCATCAGCAGCACCTCCCACCAGCTGACAGCCCCAGGACAAGCAGAGGGTTTGTCCCAGCTTCAGAAAGACTCCGAGCACTGACTCTCTGGTGTGAGCCTCGGGGTGATCCCTGGGCACTCTCACCAGCTCCTGCAGTAGTTTTATGCACCTTCTAGATCTGTGGGAACTGCTTGTGAGGTGATGTCCTCAGCGACTGCTAACCAGTGCTCTCCCAGCACCTGAAACTTGGTGGTGAAATACCATGTAACTTTCATCTAAGACTTACTTGCCAGAGGAAGTCACAGAGACGAGGAGTTCCCGAGTCAAACTTCCTCCTTTAGGAGTCTAATAATGCCTCTGAAGATATGAAATAGCCTTTGATTAGGACCTTGTAACTGTGACTTATTTCTCTGGAGAATTGTTCTGTTTACAGCTTTGCTCGTTCTTCTGTACTCTCACTCCCAACCAACTGGAGGTTGTTATTTTGGGGCTGCATTCAAAAACACCCATATGTGAAGAACATAAGCTGCTTTCAGAACAAAAATAAGTCATGGTTACGTACATGCTTTAAAATGCAATCAGTCCCTATCTGCCTCTTGCAGCAGTATTTAAGCATCTTCATCTTTTGCAGTATCTACCCAGCAACTCAGTCAGCAAAGCACCTGAGAGGGGTGGGATTTAGCCACAACTCTCCTTTCAGGCGTGTATTGGCTAGTTTAGGTGCCGTCTTAATCTATGAAGAAACCAATTGCAAACCCTAATTCTCCCAGTGAATTGCCTAGGCATCTAACTCAGGGTGGGCCAGCTGGGCAGCTACCCTCTGTCTCCTCCAGCATCTGCCTGTAGCAGCTTCTGCCTCTTTCCCTTCCCTCTCCCCCTGTAAGAGGTTCCAGCTGTACCTCATCCAGCTGCCCCCACGGTTTGAGGGGAGCAGGGGGACACATTTGGGATGGGCTGCAGAGGCTGCTGTTAGCCTTAAAGATCTGGGCTCTTTCCTCTGGGGGATAAGAAGGGTGAAGGACCAAGGTTTAAAAATAGCAGTTGTCAAGAGAGATGAACTGCTTTAAATTTTAAAAACTGGCTGAACAGGCTAATTGCCAGGAGTGAGAGTTTACCGAAGCAGTGGATCACTTCGACAGCTGAGATCCCTTTTGCAGCTGAACAACATTTTCTCTGTTTTTGTTCCCAGTTTATATCAGCCCAACTGTTAACCCATCCAAACCCAAGAAGCAGAACAGACATTGAAAAAGGGACATTTGCTTTTCTCTTAGAAGTCAGGACTAGCAATTAGGCTGAGATCTACTAGTTCTATAGTCCTGATGAACTCCAAGAGGAAAATAATTCCCACTAGCATGTTTTCTTTGCAGAACAAACCATATGTTTTAATGTAAAATATTTTGATAAGTGACTTCCCTCCAACACATGTAATGTCATTTGACTTAGCTAATAATATCAGTTTAAATGTTAGTTTTCTGGATTCTCAGCTGTTTCCTAATATTTGTCTAAAATTAATAGGTTAAGAATAAAAAGAAAATGTAGCCATTTAGAGAATTGTGAATGGCAGTTCCAATATACTAATAAGTTTAAACATGTGCACTGATTATTCTCTTGATTAGCAAAAAGAAACACCTTATTTATTCTTCAGCTTGTAACTAGTTGCAAACCTGACTGCCAAGTAGCCAAAAAGAAACAACTTCTTTTTTTTTTCTAGAGAAGCAACTTAAAAGCAAAAACTCCCCCACCCGCCCCCCCTGAATAATAATAATAAATTAAAGTTTCTTGTTTGCTAGCTTTCATCACGGCTAAATGCGGTGATTTTAAAATCAAATTCATTTCACCCAGCTGCCCTTGCAAGTGGTGACCTGACATTTCTGAGGGGGGGCAACCAAATATGATCCTGTTATTTGGTCGTCCACCTGTTACAAAGCAGGGATAGACGGCTCCCCGCGCCGAAGCGAGATTGAGTTCCCATGTCCTCTGGCTCAGCCATCTCTAACCTTGGGCACACCGTGCTCTCTTTGTGCTCCACAGGATCGCGTTCTTGCCAGAGACATTCGGATGTGCTTCATCACCCTGATCCTGGGGCCTGGTTAAAGGAATGTGCACGATCTTTATGTGTGGTCCTTTCTTGATACACCGAGGGGTTAGTTGTCTCTGTAAGAATCAAACCCCCATCCAGTTTCGCTCAGTACGCTCTGGTTCAGTACACTGTGGACTCGAAATACCTTTCCAAGCACAGTAACCTTATGATGCAGTGCTTAACGCTCCTCGATCGTGTAGCCAAGTAAGTTAGAAAGATTGATTGTCTTGTCTTTTCTCAGTGCTACAGCTCTGGGCTGAGTGATGGGTGATTCCTGGCTCTCCCGGGCTAGCTTCACTCACGCAGCCTCTCCTTGCCAACCTCTCTGCCAGCCTTTTGCTGCCTCCTCCAGCTTTTGCCACTGGTGGGTCTGCCTGCACAGTCAGCTCACAGGCTCCTAAAAAGCCTGCCAGATATGGAGCTTTTTCAATCTGAGAGAGCCACTGCTGAGTTGACTTGTGCTGTCCCTGAGGGCTTTGTAACTGTGGGTCCTCATCTTAGATGTGAGCAGTGTTTTTTTCTAGCTCCTAGCAAACACGTCTCAGCAGCAGTGTGGACATGGAGACCCCATGTCCCCTAGGTAAAGATCCTTCCTTAAAGCTACCTTACAGATGAGAACTGGAGATATATACACCCTGGGCACTGTTAAGGGGAACTTGAAGGGGAGCATTTACACCTAATCAAGAACTCTCTACTCCTCCCCTCCCACATACACTGTGGGAGAAAAGTAGTGTGCCCATATTTTAACTAAGAATCAGGCTCAGTTAAGTCAAACCAATATTTTAGGACCTGTGGTGCAAGGGTACCTCTGGGTGATGCTGCACCAGAGCAAGCAGATCCGCATGATCACAGATGCAGTTTTCTTGGGACGCATCCTTCAGTTCAACCTTGTCCAGGTGACACCAGCAAGTGAGGGCAAAACATCCAGGGCTTTGCTGCCCCAGGGAGAGCCAGAAGATGAGGTTTCCCTCAAGCAGAGGCAGGAAACCCCAAGAGGCAGCTGTGCGGCAGGGGAAGTCAGAACTGTCCAACCTTGCAGAAGCACTAGGAGCGAAATGCCCAGGTGGCTGTGTAGTTTTCACATATCTCAGGAAGGGGAGCTGCAGAAATCCCTCAGGAAGATGGATAAGTGCTCTCCCAAATTAGTCAGCATCTAAATATAGTGGCTCAAACCTTTCTGAATGACATGTAATCAGACCTCTACTTTAATGCTGTATTATATTGTTATGCTGCATTATCAAGAATAATCATCACATATGTGTGATTAATATACCAATACCAACGCAGTGTATTATAATATTTTTTTCCCTAGAGGAAACAGATATGGGTGTATGTGATAGTGAAAATATCCTTTAAAGGCAGACTTCAAACTTTCTTGAAGAATGAATCATCTTGAGGGGGGTCAAAAGATCGCTATAAATATGTCTGTTACGGCCTCTAGGATAACTGCAGTTCACGGTCTTGCTCTTCAGATGGGGATAGTTATTCTTTCAGTTTCCTATGTTATGGGGGCAGTTAGGATTTTTTTTTGGCCAAAAGGATTCAGGTTTTAGAAGTGTAATTCTTAAAATTCTTAAGAATGTGAAAGGCCCAGCTGAAAAAAAAAAAAAAAGACTAAATGACACAATGATCACTACAGCCTTTCCAAGGTGTTATCAGATATTCCTAGATTTATAAGATATTTCATCATGTTGCAATAGGAAAGAGGCTTTACAAGATTTCTGAGCTCTTTTAATTTTATTTTTTTTCTAGAAAAGTGTCTTTTGAAGAACAGCAGCGTCTTTTTAGGAACGAATGCTTTTGTGGACCAATTAACTCCATCCCCTTTTTTATAGAGAAGTACCCCACAATATCCAGTTCACAAGCTGTCCTACCTCCCTTTTAAAAGCATCACTAGTTTTTGCCCCACTGCTACTATCAGCGGGGGTTGCTCTAAGGTTAAATGCATTTGCAGAAAACTTTTGCTCATTTGCTGGTTTTTTAACATCATCCTATAGTTTTAACAGCTTCTCTCCCAATCTGATATTTTCCTCCTGCTGTGTTTAGCTGGAGCTAGACTCAGCAGATAGGCTCTTCTAGTCTCTCCTCATATGACAGCATTTCCTTAATCTTCCCTAGAAAATTCCCTCTCTGTCTGTTGAATTCACCTTTCCTGAACGTGGCTTGACTAGGGTTGAGAGCAGCCTGCCAGCCTAGGTTTCACTGCAGCTGATACCCACTGTTCTTCAGATGTTTGAGCAGCTGCAAAGCAGTTTTTCATTCCCTGAAAAGGTGCCCACATATATCCTAGGAAGCCCTGGACTCAATCCTTATTCCCTTAGGAATGTCTCTTTCCACGCTTTGTTCCAAAAGGCTTTTCATTTCAGAGGTGAAAAGCAGAACAGGTAATTAACCTGTGGGATTTACCTTACCACAGCTGCTGTCATTTCCCTCCCCATTTCCGCCAAGGTAAATTTTCATCAAGATGAGATTCTTTTAATGCAAAATGTGAAACCTTGGGGAGACAGCTTTTGGGGATGCTTGGCTGTAGCAGGTAGCAAGCTAGGACCCTGTATTGTATTTTTGGCTCTGACGCTGATTTGATATTAAGCGTCAGGCAGATAATTTCTTCTCCATGTCCCCTCCATCCATTTGTCTTTTTTGTCTGTTTATGCGTTTACAGTCCTTGGGGGCAATGGCTGTGTATTATAATGTATGGAATAAAGCCTAGCATGGTGCAGCTCAGATTCAGTGACTCCAGTTGCTGCTGTTTTAAATACTAATAACCGCAATTCAACAAAAAAAGGTTTTTGATGTAGGAATTCTCCTCCCATCCCAGCAGCTGATTGCTCTGACGTTATCAGTGCACAATTCTAGTTTAGCTTTACCGTTTCAGCCCAAAGCTGAAATACTGCATCATGGGAGCTCAGGGCTTTAAGAATAGCATCTTTCCTATTCACATCAGATCATTCAGCATGTAATCTTTTTATCTCCTACTGCAATTGCTTCTTGTGGCGAGTCCAATCTTCTATTGCAGCATTATTTGAAGTGATTAGCTCTGACAGATTCTTAAATTCTGACTCCCAAAGTTGATTTTTGGAGGTATCGAGCCACAGTGCTTCATGATACATTTCCCCCCAGATTACGATCAAAAATGGAGTGGTGATTGTTGTTTGTTTGAAGTTGAATCTTATTTCCCTTTAGGCATCTGAATAAGGCAGTTTCCTGGAGCTTGATACCCACAGAGGAAACACAAGATTAAGAGCTTAATCAAACTGAGAAACAATGCCTGGCAGGAGCCAAATACCTCCGAGTCTCCTTCTCAGTAGCAGCTTCTGCTTAGAACTGTCTGTAACAAAATTCCTGGTCAGTAACTTTCTAAAGAAACATTTTTTTTTTAATGTTGTCATGCCCCTCCACTGAAACCAAGGATTTTTTTTCAGGGATATACCACTTGGGATGAAACTGTGCCTGGTGGAGGCTAGTCATCATTCAGCTCCTCGCTGTGTATTTTTTGCTATTGTTGAAACTGAAGAGAGAGACCCCCCCAGTAGATTCATATTGGTGCAGGAATAGAAGAATATTTGCCATTCCAAAAAATTTTAAGGATGGAAAAATACATTTACTAACCAGATTTAATCTGAAATATATCTTCCATTGAAGACAGCAGGCAGATTCCCATCTTAAATTAAATACAGACTCTTCTACTGGCTTGTAGTGACATTCTGCATCTATGTGGTCTTCTTATCTCAAAAAACTTGCAAATATCTTTACAGCCCATACATATGTGATCCAAAGTCAACAGCAGGTCTTACTACTTACTTCAAAAGCTTTAGATTAGTCCTCTCTATATACAGCAGGAATTACTTTAGGAAATGCACATCTGGTATGAAATGTGGCATCTGTTTAACAGCTTGCAGAAAGCTTTAGGGTTGAGAGTGAAAAAAAAACCATTCCAGCCCAAGCTGCAATTAAAGTTTGCCAGACTAGGATCCAGCCAGGACATGAGCAGTCTGACTGCTGCTCTTTGAGAAGGTGCCTTTTGTCTGTAAATGACCATAAATGGCAAGTAGCCTGGGTTTTTGTATGATCAAAATTCAGAGGGTCTTTGACACCTGAATGTCAGTCTTCTACTAAAGACGTTTTACATTTCTGAGAACAGAAAATTGTACAGTTTTGCCAAGTAGCAGGAAAAGAAATGTCTATTTTATAGGTAAGAGCTAGGCTAAAACTGGTCCCTAGCTTGCAGTAATAGTTTGAACAGAGGTCCAGGAAAGAGCCAAGCCACTAAAATAAAATGCCAGGGGTCATACAAAAAGGACAAGCTGTTTCTTTAAGCGGGAAAAAAGGATTGTGATAAATCAATATATATTTCCAACATTTTGAAAGTTCCATCTTTTGGACTGCAAGAGGTGGAAGAAGTCTCTATTCTTGTCTAGAATGGCTGATAGTTACTTTTGCAAAGGGCAGGACAAAAGGCTGCACTTTATTTTAAATGTCCCTCTGGCTCTAGCTGGTAGTGAAAGCCACCTAATTGGCAGCCCAGAAGAGTGATATCTTCCACTTATCCACAAAAAAGCTACAGCTGTGATAGCAGTAAGGCAAGCTACTCACCACCAGGAGAGGACCCTGGAGGAAAATACTTAGACAAAGTGAAAAAGGTGCTGTTCATAATCCATTTGATCCACTCAATTCCATTGAAAACAGTACCGGGGGGGCTGTGATGTTGGCATCTGGCCACTGAGTTAAGGATCCTCTCCATTTCACCTCTTTTTATGTAGCTCAAAGAAAAATCCAGCAGGCAGGAACCACTTTTGGTGACTAATGACCAAAACTAGGTTTGAGTGAGTGGTTGGCAGAGGAAAGTATTAGCAATCCCTGATTTCAGTCCTTTTTGTAAGGACTCTCTTAAACCCGTAATGTCTTGCATTACTGAGGGTTTAATTATTACTCTTTTCTAGAGACAAAGCTTCAGTTTTAATACAGCTATTTTCAGTGAATATCTATAGTGAGGGAAGAAGTGTGTCAGGAAGGCTCAGCAGTTTTATGTAAAGGGAATAGATGCTAGCGGTACAGCATCTAGGCCAGCATCAAGATCCTTGGGCAGTGTTCCCCATCCTTTGGACCAGTATCATCTGACACGTGTGGTTTCAAATCCAGTGACCAGTTGTCTCTGGAAAGGTTGTCCTGCACCCTGTCCCCAGCCAGGTGCTCTCACTCCTTCCCTTGCCCTGACACTGGTAATCCTCTGTTCCTGAAGTGGCCCAGAGCACAGAAAAAATTAAATTATTAGTTCTCCACTGCTTTTGGTCTCCAAACCAGCATACTGAAGGATCAAGTGAGACATAGACCCATTGGAAAGGAGGGGGAGATGGTAGCTGTCAGTGAAGAGAAAGGTAGGAACATCCCTTCCAGCATAGTATCCTTAGATGGTACTTGAGAATTATCAGATTGTGACCAGGGAGATGACTGCAAACCCCTTTCTTTCCTAACCTCCTGCCACTCACCATTCTCCTGCTGTAGAAGCTTGAAAATACGCGCACAGGTGGAATAAACAGAACTAATGGATGCATTTCTAATGGATTAATTGTTACTGGACTGTGAATAAAAACCTCCATGGTGACACAACATAAGATGTCCTTGGAGCCCTTTCAGAAAGGGAAGGTGGTCCTTAGATTTTAAAAGCTTGTGAAACTGCTCTAAGGGTGTTTCTGTTTGAGAAGTTTAGCTGTAATGGCTCCACACAATAAGTGGGGGAGAGACATCTCTGTTACTCTGGAGAAAGTGAGACCATCAAGGAGATGCATGGGCAGGAGGAACGGAAAGCACCACGTCAAGGTCTTGTGTCAAACAGCTGGTCTGGGGCTGACAGAAAAATCCCTCCAGTCTGACAGTGAAAATAGGGTTTAACACCCACTGATAACAGCACTGACAGAAGTATCCTAGGATAGCAGAAAGGGGTTATGACCAAGTCAGGCAGAATAGCTTAAAAGCCATGTACTGTAGCCTGAGGGGGAAGGCATGGGTGAAGAACAGCAGAAGTCTTGAGTGAAGATGCAAAAGGGGCCTTGAATGGCGTCCTTCACATACAGTAAGGTCATGGACAGAGGTGTTTTGGTGGAATCAAACCCCTTTACGGTGTGCTTTTGTACATTAGACCCCTGATTAGTGATCCTCCCCCAAAGCCATATGTCCCAGAGACCCCTGTGCTCCTTAACACTCTTGTCCCATCCTCTTCTGAGCCAAACCCCATCCCATCCCTTGTCCTTCCCATGCTAGAGCTCAGTTGAGCTCAGCAGCTTAGCAGCAGACAACGATTTTTATTTTGTGGCTGAGCTAATTTTCTGCCATCACAGTGACTCAAATCAGCAAACCAAGGAGTCCAATGAGTGCCAGAAGTGTGCAGGACAGGCTGCAGAGGATTATGACTTTCCCCCTTCGGCAAAAGGGATTCCCTTGATCCAACACATCACAGTGCAGGCTTGTGAGCCTGCAGCTCCTGTCGTGACAGAGAGCAGTTTTGTGAATTTAAGATAAGGGATTAGACCAGGGAATCAGCTAGCCTAGATTGCAGCGGGTTTTTTTTTACAATTAAAAACCTTCTTCCCTTTTTCACCAGATCTTTGTACTTTGTATACAAACACATTGCTCGGATATTGCTCAGGTTTTTAATTTTAACCTTGACATGTTTCTACCAGCGGTTTTTGTGTGTGTGGCATCCCCTGCTTGTAAATACTGAATGCAGAGCTATTTAACCCTTCTTCATGTCTACGTTTCCAAGCAACTGTAGCTCAGGTTGGCGTCCATACTGTCCCCTTCTTCTGCCGAGACAATTTTGTTCTGTGATCATCCAAGAAACCTAGCCAAGTGCTACTTCCTTCTCCTTAAGAGATCAGCTTTGTACCACACCAGCTTCTGCACAGCCTGTCTCCTTGTCCCACCTGGTGCTTGTGAGAGGCTCCTAAAGGTACTTTCCCTACCTGCACGTAAGGCATGATGCAAGCAGGGCACAACTGCACTTAAATACTTGCAGGATGCGGTAGCAACTGAGTGAAGGTGTCGAGACTCTCCAACGTACCAGGCATTGGGCTTTTGTGCTTCCAGCTGCTATTTTTAGAGGAGGTTATTTTCGTTGATTAAAAGCTAGAGGACTTGCCTGGGCACTCTAGAGCAGAGTTTTGAACAGGGTGTGGCCAAGCTGTGGCCCTCGCTATGGGACCATTCTTCCTTTCTCAGCGTACCCAAGAGCTCTGTTTACCTATGTTTTTGTTTTCATTGGGAAAGTGTCCATGTAATGAAAAGTGACCTGTGAGAAACAGAGAACTATGAGCAGAATATATAGGACATGAGGATACCGTATAAGCCAAAGCTAAAGAGAGCTACTGGAGCAATGGCATCATCGGGGATTTAAAGATTTTGATCTCATGCTGAACAGAGAAGGATGCTGTGGATTTACTGGCAGGGGAGACTGCATAAAAACAACTTGCTGTAGGTGGTGAGGGATACTTATTTGGCTGTAGAGCAATGATGATTTACTCCAGCTGAGGTAGATCCCCATTATTCCTCTATGCAGAGAAGAAACTATAGCTTGCAATAAAACTCTCTTGTTAACCCTGGAGAAATGAATATGACTTTTTCCTGCTCCTTTCCGTAAAAGGTCCTGTCTTGCTTGCCCAGGTCTCTCAAGCATCCTCCTGTGTATGCTTGAGGATAATGCATAGGATACCTGGCCTGCAGCAAGGGAAAGTGAGGTAATTACAAGTTCCATATTTTAATCACCAGGCTCTGTTGTCCTGACTACCTCCACTAGCTGCTTGCACAAGACTGAAGCTGCTAGGCTTCCTTTATCCCTGGGTATCTCCTGTATCCTTGAGGAATACTTAAAATATGTGGGCTTCCCCCAGCCCCATGGGTGAGTCCTCTTTCCCATGGATAAGTCTCCTCTTAAATATCACAGAATAACACAGACATGAAGAGAAACAGATCTACAGTCATTTTTCATGGAAGCCAGGCCAGTGCATAAATAATAGGAGGGAGGACAGGTCCCCACGGGCCTGGAGGGTCCACTTGGCTCTAGCTGCTGTGACGTCCCAGCACTGCATAGCCCGACCAGATGCTCCCACCCCCAGCCAGCAGAAAAAGGCAAGAGGGGAAATCTGACTGTCAGTTTTTAAAGATGCCATTTCCTGGAACTCTTTCCTAGATTTTCTGATCTTAATGTGTTAGTGTGCTCCTGCCCCTGCTTTTCTTTACTGCCTGCAGAGGCAGCCCCTGTTGTCCTCCGTGGGTCTCCTTTGTTGCACGCTGTGGGTCTGGCACTGCCACCTCACTGCAGGAGGCTGGCTGGGACCCTGGGCTGTGAAGGAACCCAGCAGGTGTCTGAACACAGAGGTTTTGCCTTCAAGATGCACAGCGCTCCCCAAGGAGGGGCGGATTTGGAGAGTATCACCTGTGCTTTCAGCATTTCTCATCACCCGCTCCAGGACACGCCTGGGCAACGGCAGGGGTGGAGGGTTGGCTCTCCCAACCAGCGTAGGAATAGGGATGTGAACAAAGCCCAGATTATTGCAAGTGCAGATGAGAGCTCACAGTCTTAGTTAAGACTGGCAGGCTAACGGGCAACAGATTTGACCGTCAGCTTTGCACCTGACCTGCGAAGCATCCCTCAGCCCACAGCTGGGACTTTGCCCTCTCCCTGCTCCCACTTGGGCCAGCTCAGGCAAAGACATACTGCTCAGCTGGCTGACCTTAACCCTCTGTGTGACCATCTTAATAGGCTTCGAGTCTGCTTTGAATCAATTTTGTGGCAGTCGGTCCCTCGGTGAGCTGGGATGAATCAGTGCGGCTTCACTGTCACCGGAGAACACACTCGCCGTTTATTCTGGTTGTTCAGTTAACTCTCTCTCTGTCTCCCCTCAGTTCTTCTCCAAGCATCTTCTGCACTCCAGGTTTTCCTCCCACTTCTTGTTCCCTGAGCAGCGTCCTTGTTGTGACGCCACTTCTACTGAATTTAAGCGTTCCCAGTGAGGATGGTGGACAGGACCTTCAGCAGCTCTGCCCCTGCTCAACCATCCACGTCGCTGCTCCTCCATCACACAGCCCTTCTTGCTGCTGCAGCCCATGTCTTCTTCTGGCCTCTCACCCCAGCACAACGACATAACCCGGGAAATTTTTGACAAACGCTAAATGGAACCACTTGCAAAATTGGGTCAACATCAGCAAATAATTTTGGCTGTAAAAGAGAAACTGTGAAGAGAAGGAGGAATTTTGAAAATGCCACGCAATGTCACTTAGACAAGTGAAAAATGAGATGTTCCATTTTGGAAAAACCTAAATTGCAACAACATTTTTCAGAGTGACTTCAGGCTTTCAAACAGCACTCCAGCCATTGAATTTCAAAACAGTGGGTTTTGATTGAATAGCTGACTAGCATTTTTGTTAAAAAAAAAAAAGTAAGATTTGCAGAAGATACACAAGACAACAGTGAAGTGTTTTCTCCCAGCCTGAAGAAAAAGTCTTCTTGATGATCTGAAGCACTATTTTTCATGTTTTTATTTTTTGTGTTGAGAAAAATAGACGTAAGACTTTCTCTTTCAGTGTCACTCGTACAATCCCTTCTACCTCTTCTCCCTAATGCCATGAAAAGTCAGTATTTACCCCACTGAAAATGCTTACTAAGAAGGACCCCTTCTCACCCAGTCTCAGTCAGACCCTTGATTTCCATTTTAAACTGAATTTTTGACCATCCTCTTTCACCTTTGGCTACAGGAGCAGCTTCTTGAGGGAGGCTGGCTTTGCTAGGCTATCAGTAGCCTTTGCAAATCCACCCAGTAGGCACACTTAGAGTTTTGTAGCAGTTTAATTATAACATGAAGAGATTTGAAGTTAACGTAATGCACTTCTTAATACAGCCAAGCCTAGAGATAACAGCTTTCAGCACATGGTGCCTCATTCAGGGAACAAAGTGAGTGACCTACTCCATTGCAGTTTAAAATTAAAATGGAAATTAACTTCCTCATTCATCCATCATGACATTCTCACCTTAAAAAAAAGCTGAGACCAGCAAAAAAAAAAAAAAGCTCTAATGTATTTTTTAATTCAATTTCCATTATAGTGTGAGTTAGTTTTCATGGAAATTCTGAGAAAGCACTTAGGAGAGAGCCAAGAAAAAAAGAAGGGGGGAAAAAAAGGACAAATTTAGTGTAGTGTAGGCTCTCCTTCAGCACACGAAAGGTGTCAAAGGAAAATGTGACTTCAAAGGCTAGAAATGTCACCCCGCAAAGCCAGCAGGCTGACCGCAGGATGTGAGTCTGGCTGAGAGCTGCAACACCCAATCCTGTGGATGATTTGCAGCATTTTTTCCCTCCAGCGTCTCTTTGGTATCTCTCATCAGCACCGCTTGCTAATTAGCATGCTTATTGTGGGTTGCTTGCTTCTTTTGAAATGTGCTAAGATACACAGTTCTGGAAAAAGCGCACTGATAAAATTGCAACACCTGTAATTATCCGCAGTAATAGCTACAACTTGGGTCCAATGGCAGCGAGCCACGCTGTCGTATCACAGCCTCTGCCTGTGAGCAGGCAGACGTCCTCTGCCTCCCCAAAGCACCTTCTCGGCAACCAAGCTGCAGCACCTGGCCCTCCACAGCAAAAGAGTGCTCATCCCAAACAGGCAGCAACGGCGTTTCCACCCCACACTCAGAAGCCTGTCTTTTGCTGTGGGGGACTATTGAGAACAGCTGCCAAAAATCACCACAGAATCCGTTAACTCCCCAGTTAAAATCATGCAACTGCCGCCTTTGTCATTTCCCTTTTATATCTAAATCTATCTTCTGTTCTTGTAGGACTTACCTACAAGAACCCACCCCATCTTTCTCACCGACGCACGCCTGACAGACACTGCTGAAATCAAATGTGAACGCTGTGAAACTCGGATCACTGTACGTCTCCTGAAGCAGATCACAAGCTTGAGGGCACAGGCAGTATGAAGCAGTGAAGCCATGGCTGGAGGAACCAAATGTTGTGTTTTAATCGGCACCTGCCTCCCCGCCTGATAAAGGAGGATACCAGTTTGCAGGTTCTTCCACTTTCTTCCGACCTACGCATCAGCCCCTGCATCCTCACTCAGATCACACAGCATCTGCATCATCTGATTCATACAGCCAGGGTTTGTTCATTGTCACATGGCTGGAGCAAACCCACGTTTGTCGCTTGATACATCTGCAGCTTAACCCAGGACAAGGGAGAGACCGCCACGTTAGGCAGCAGCTGGAAGCTCCTTGTCCTGAGGCTCTCATGGGACATGAGAGGACATGGGACACGGGGACCTGAAGGAGCTGAACAGGCCTCCAGGCAACTCTGTACCCATGAGTGCACCAGCCACGTCAGCTTGAAACCAAGTGTCCTCAAAAAATCTGTATCTCAAGCCCACACAGAAGAGGAACAGAACAGCTGACCCCAAAGAGCAAAATGCCTTTTTTCCACTTTTGAGATGGGCAGCAATGCTCTCTGATCAGCCTAGAAAAAGGAGCTCCATCTTTACCCCAAAAGAGTACCCAGCCCACCTGCTCACTGCTGGAAGTGTACCCCTAAACCGTCTATGCTCCTTTAGCTGGATGCCAGCTGCAGGGTCAGCTGGGGTTTAAGCTCTCGGGTGTATTCTTGTCATCTGTGCCTTGTCTCCTCGCTGATTTTAAGATATCTATATGCCCCATTGCCCTTTGCTAGGTGCAGCTTTTTGTGACCCCATGGAGCGCTTGTGGCACGGTGACAAATTGCACAACTCAGGCCACACGTCATGGTGTGGCGAAAGCGTGAGATCAGGGAGAAGGTGAGGTGGAAGGCTAACACCTGGGTTGTGCAGGTGCCCACCCGTGAAACACAGTGACCTGGAAAGGGGTGGTGAGATTTCTTCATCACCCCTCAGCTAATGTCTGTGCCTCTGGGCTTGCCTTGCTCATGACTGAATCACCCTGTGGTGATTGCTTGCATTCCCCTTCCTGCTCTGTGCTGGTTTCTCACCTGGTTGCCAGGAGCAAGTGAAGGTGTCATCTTTGAGTGGCTGCACACCAGTGACCCCATATGACACCTCTGCCACTGTGGCATCCTTGCTAATGCTGGCGCAGCCTTCAACTTACGGGGTTACGACGGTGAGGGCTAGAGGCAGAGCGTTTCCATCAGAGGGTGACGTTCTCTCTCTGCTCACCAGGACCAGCCACCATGCCAGAGGGAGGAGAGGCAATGGGAGGGGCAGAGGCAGGAAGGGAAGCTCCTCACCGCATGGAGTAGGGCAGGAGACTTGGAGGATGGTGGACCACACCATACTTCTCTTGAGTCTGAAGCCACGTGGCAGCAGAGACTCTGCATGACCTGGGAGACCAAAGAGACAAAAGGGCCAAGAAGGTGGTTGAAGGGTTGAAGGTCCCTTGGTCCTGCATCCCATGGAGCTGGGGACCAAGGCTGGGATCTGCTGCATCTCTTTGAGAACTCCCCACTACCACCCTCAGTCCTGCTGAACACCTGTTCAGATCTCAACACTGGGTCTTTGACCACAGTGTTGTCAATATCCATCAATATCAATATCCATATGCATCCCTTCAGCCAAAACCATTTTGGAACATGTATGTTTAAGTACCTGGCTAAAACCAGCTTGTAAAAGGACCACGTCATGTCACCTGTCCTCTTAATAGAATTATATATAGGCTGTGTGTACATGCAATGGCCCAAACTCATTCAGATTCACCAAAATAAACAGAGACAGCAGACATTTGACAGCTGTTTCTGCAGATGGCATAACTAAATTTTATTATTCTTTCATGTTTTACTTCAATAGAGAAATATGATTTAATTGCACCAGTATTTGCAAGGCAGCTTTAATTAATTGTATGAAATACGCAGAGTAAAATTCCTGTACCTAAATTATGTGTGTAGATTACTTTTGATCCTTCATCTTTTTTTCTCCTCAATTGCTTGTTCCCTTCTTTCTTACATCTCTCATTCTGGCCTAAAATGCACTTTTCCTTTATTCCCCATATTTTTCCCTCCCTTCCTCTCTTCCTCCTTTTTTGGTTTGTTTCTTTCTTTAGTTCATTGAAATAAAAAATTAAAAAAAAAAAAAGAAAGATGGATTATTTTGTTTTCATCTGGGTTTCCTAAGGAAACAAGACATGAGACAACACTGTCTGGCCATCAGTCTCCTTACTTTCTACAGTGGAAGTCACAAAGATAACGAATTCTTACAAGTTGCCTGAAAATCAATAGCTAGGCTAGGAACTTGCTGAGGGAAAGGCCAGAGTGTAGATTTAACAGTTATTTTTTCCAGTTTGGTATGCTGTCAAGCAAAACTGCAAATGGTTATTAGCCAGATGATCACTGCCTGTGTTTTTGGGCTCCGACTGAAAATAGAGACAGGGACAGTGGGTACAAATTTATAGGAACTCACTTTGCATTCTTTCTGCTGTTCCCTGGACAACTTGCTTTTTACATTTTCCTAGAAGACATTTAATAAGTAAAAATAAACAAAACCTCTACATACATCTGGTTTATGGGAAGAAAAAAAAAAAGAAAAAAAGCTAGCACTGAGACAGGGAAAACACTGGAATGAAAGAACATAGAGAAGAAGATTTTGGGAGTAAGTGTTGGCTCAGAATTGTGAATAAAGAAACGGTTTCCTGCTGTTTCATTCCTATTTTGTGCAAGGAAAGAGGGTTTCGTGTACCTTCTTTGTAAATAAAGCAGGGCTCCTTAAGGAAATACAGGGCTCCATTATTAGCTTTTTTTTTTTTTTCTAAATGAAACAGTCCACAGGACGTTTAAAATTGGCTAACCATGCAAGTCAAAAAGGAATAATAGCTTTGTGAAGTGAACCAAAATGATCCCGACATTGCACAGACCTGGTGTATGTGCATTATCTTAACGCTCCACTTCTGTTTATTTTATATGTGTTGTCACGTCAGAGCTCTGACAAGGCTGGAGCTGAGTTTACATTCCCCTGGAAACATTTAACCCTCCCAAAACTGACAGCCTTGGTTTAATGAACAGAGATGAGCCTAAACATCCTCCCATCCTCTCGAACTTTCCCCGTGCCCACATTCCCTCCACCCCACATTACAACTTCTCAGCTCTTCTGTCCTCCACTGGCAGCCAAACTCCAGTACTGACAGCTCCAGAGTATTAAACTGGGATCCAGGAAATTCCCAATTGAACTTTAAACTGTGAAAAGTTAATGACTGAGAAACTTTGGGTTCGTTGTCTTTCCCTTCTGATTCTGAACTTCCTAGGTATGTTGGCCATTTTTGTCTCCTAGACGTTGTCAAATTTGTGTCTCCTAAAACAGTCTGCACTTTTTTTTTTCTTTTTCTTTTCTTTTTTTTTTTTTTTTTAACTGAAGTTAAGGTGGTCATATAGCTCATTGTTTCTGGGGTCTGGGTTTAGAAAAGCAGTATCCCAGACCACAGATCCAGATTATGATAAAGACTGAGTAGTACTGGCATCTGCTTTTGTACACTTACTCTGAGAATTATCTTCTCTATTTGCCAAAGAGCTCTCTTGACTCCCGACATGGGGCTCTGTACCCTCATTGTGATTAAGATGATTTCTGATGCCAAGAAAGAAAATCATATGGATGGAGTGCATCATGTTTCAGGCCAAAAAGGAGACACGGATTGTTTTGCTTTCCAAGTTGTCTCAATAACCTTACCCAAATTTCCAGCTCTGAAATGCTGATATACCTATTTCTCAGGTTTCAGATGTCCTTTGCCTGACTGGTGCACTGGACACTGTCCAGTGACTCAAGTGTTAAGGAAGTTTCCTTTATTGAATTATATTTTCATCCTGTCTCTACCATTCCCCATCCCACACCCCCTCAGGATTTTATAACCTCCATGCTCTATTTTGGCTAGTGATGTCAGAAGCAGAGCAGTTACCATGGAGAAGAAGGGGACAGACTCCACCGAGACGGACACAAACATAGCCTAAATCTACAGCAACCTTGTGATTCATCAGCCAAATTGCGTGTCATCATTAATGGCTTGCAAGAGGGGTCATCAATAATTTTTCATTTTAATGTATGTGGTGGTGCAGAAGTTTATTAAAAACTTCATGAAAGCCTGGCTAATGTTTACATCAGAAGAAGCCACAACACATGTTATTAATGAATCAGTGGAACAATATCAGGCACCATCTCAATAATGGTTACAAGAACATGGCTATAGAAACCAAGCTAGGGGACCAGAGCTTTTCACTGGAAGCAAACACAATTACTCATTGTATACTAGGATCAGTGTTGCAATGATACACAGAATGCAAAGAGCTCCTTAAATGGTGAGCAGAGAGCAAACCCAATGGCACTAGGTTGTATAAAGGGCATCTCCATGAGGATCACTGGTGTATTTCAAAATATTTCTGCTTTGCTTTCTGTTGTTTTGTTCATTTCTAATGTTTCATTTGCTTTTTTAATTTTGCTTGTTATGTGAAACATTTGAATCCTGCATAATCCTCTTTTCTCAACAGTTGTTTAAACTTCTTCCTCTTCCATCACTCTAGAAACATTTTCATAAGGTGAAAGCTCCACAGTAGCCTTTACTTGTGTGAAGGGGTAAGGCTCAGTACCAGGCAAGGGTGTAGGAACATCCTTTGGCTCCAGAAGACTGTGACATCCCATGCATTCACCGGCCAAATAGGCATTTAAGAACACTGGAAAATCCTATATGCTACCCGGATTTGGGAAGAGCAGTTCAGAAACACCAAGAAGCCCTTTTTTGGTCATATAATTTAGCACTAAGGTGCTTTGCAAAACTGTTCTATGAAAATAACTTTGCACGTTATTTCTTAGGAATAAGAAATATTCTTATCCTATAAATAATAACGGAGTTCAGAGATATTTGTTTTCCCTGTTTCCTTGATGGTTGGGAAGCATTTTTGCTCATCACCAGGCTGCTGGGAGTATTTCTCTCTAGCAATAGTCTAAGCTGAAATGTCAAATTCAGATCACATTCCAACACATGCAGAATTGCATCCAGTTCACTCTTCTATAATTTTACAAAGCTTTGAAGACTGTCAAATAGAAAAATGCAGTTAAAATGACAGCAGTAAGCACTCTCTGAATCTTGGTTAAAAATGCTCATTATTTTACAGTGGAACTTCTTCCCAAGGTGGTGTGGTAGCTATAGCTGGCTTCTCCAGTGATTGTTAAACACAGTCACCTGGAAGCATCTCCCAGCTGAGAAATTCACATAACCATTGATTTTTGGAAAGGTTCTCCTGAGGCAAGAGAACTCCAGATTTACCCTGCACGCCCTACTCTTTCTTATGCACGCAAAACTGTCTGATGGAAGATGCAAAGGAAAGCTGGATCATGGGTTTGCACCACCACAGCTCTTTTTACCTGATGGTCGCATCAGCTCTGCTGACAGGAATCACGTGAACCTACTTTGGAAATCCTGACTCCTGATTCTGTCGCCGCACTGGATGCGCAGAGGGAGAAGTGTGGGGTCTGCTAACAGGTGTCCTTTTCATCTTGCAGCTCGCTGCTGTGAATGGAACAGCTCGTTAAAAAGCTTGTGTCGCTGTAATTGCTCTCACGCCTTCAGCAGCCAGGTTCCCAGAGAGAACTCTTCTGTGGTTATGGCTGTGCTGAGACTTGGTGCAGCACTGCTCCGAGAGCCAGAGCAAACACAACGTACCGGGGAAAAGGGCTGAGAACCACTGTCTGGGGGCTGCTACAACACCAGCACTAATCTTCTGAATGTTTTTTGAATAGTTTGACTCCATTTAATAGTCAATACCAGCATCTTATTAAATCTTTGAGATTTACATTTGAGAACATTCATTTACAGGGTCAGTTGTGATGGTAATCATCCCTCTGGTGAATCCAGGTTTTCTGCAATGTGGTAACACTACCCTTTTCCCAAAAGGTCCTGACCCCTCTCAACTGGACTTGTTCTCTGTCATGAAACAGGGAGTCCTGCTTAGCAAGAAAGAGGTACAGTATCCTTCAGAAATGCATCCCATCCTTCTAGGGTAGGGAAAGGAAAAAAATAAATAACAATGAAAGATTCCCAATTGTGCCTCAGTGAAAAGGAATATCTTGTTCTTTTTGAGATCCATGGGGGAAGCTTAAAATGAATTAGTTTGCTTTATGGATTTTTAACTCTGAAGTCAAACAAACCCATGTATAATGAATTTGCGGAATGGGCAATCCTGCCACAAATCTGCAGTTCAAAAGGAAGAAATACATCTCTTTTTTTCCCATTTACTTCCTTTTCTGACCGCCCCCCACCATCTCCCAGCTAAGGGAGCATTCCTGCAGAGTGCTTTTCATTAAGCAAAGCCCACTTGTTTGACGGCTGGAACTCAGGGAAGCAGGAGTAAACATTCCCCCTGAAGCACCAATGTAAATTTATTTAAGGATGGGAGTTTGTAGCGACCAAACCACATCTTGTACTCAAAGCCACTTACATAACCAGACTAAGAGTGCCCAGAGACTGTCTGGGAGCTGTTTTTAGAAGAAGAAATGTTTTGTTCTGTTGTCTGGGCTGTCCCAGGAAGACCCTGCTGAGAGGATGTTGTTACCAAAAGTTGTCCTAAGTGGGTACTCATGGAATGACCCTCTGTGAAAACTGAAAGAGACATGGGACATGGCATGGCAAAATACTGTTGTGGAAAGCCATCTGTTTAGAGATGATCTGTTTCCTTCCAAGATGAATGCCATCTTCATCAATTTGCATTCCTGGCTTTGGTGGAAAATGTAGTATTGAAAATTAAAAATTATGGGTTTTTTTCTTCTGAAATTCCAACTTATTTTTTTTCTCTGTGACAAAGCAAACATTAGGAACATGAAGTTTCGAAAAAAATTCTATTATTTTTTTATTTCACCAAAATTTTTCTTTTGCTGATCAGCTTTGCCTACCAACATTGAAGAAACCCTTGCCTGTGCCCTCCTCCATCCCACTTCTGCTGAAATCCACCCTTTTTGGGGTTAGACGTCACTGCCTGAAGGCTCTCAGGGAAATGGTTGCAAAGACGATAGATTCACGGTTGCCTCAAAATGAATTGTCTGAAAGTGGCCACTGCTCTTGTCACAGCCTACACGCTCACCACAAATTGGCTCTGGCAAATCAAGTATGACCGACCTTTTTCTGAGTCATTTATTTCAGTATACCTGTCGTCGCTTGTTCCACTCTGCTGTACTTCAGGTCCATCCAGACGGCCTCGGTACTTAGAGATAATGCTTCCCTCCTCCTTTCTGATTTCAGGTGTTCCTGGGTGTTAACTTAATCAACACACTTGCGTCTCTTTCTGCTGCGTTCTGCACATTCCCCTGGACACAGGAGCTATGCTGCCACTGCCTCTGCACAGCAATAGTGCTTTTGGACTCGGGGCTGGGTTCAAACTGGTCCCAAGAGGAGATGCTGGCCTTCCTCTCTTCAGGGGTGAGAGCTCTGTTGAGGAATCAGTTGCTGGAAAACCCATTTTAGCATTGCATCTCACACTGGCTGTTAGCAACTGGTCACATGTGAAGCCCCAAACTAGAGGCCCTCAGGGATGCACACAAGAAGCAGAAGTGCAGCCCTGGCTCTCCTGGGGCCCAAGAAAGGCTATATCTAGCCCTGCTACCTCAGGGATATGTCAGCATGCCTTGTTGGAGGAGGGATGGTTTTTCGGTGGAGAGCAAACATCCAGCAGGAGCCTGTATCTCCTGGAAACCAATGTCCTTGTGTTTAAGGACTAGGGGTCTCTTTGATGTAGAGAAGGCCAGGGAAAAGGCATGTTGTTCAATGGCAGGGTGTACTTATACTTGGTGTATACTGGCCCTTTTTCCAACTTGGCCAAGTGTGTGGCTGGCCAACAGTTGGCATCTGCTTACCATGAGCGTGCAGCTGCATTTTTTGCAGTGGTGGCAAGCTATGTTGGGCCCACCCCAACCCTGCTCACTGCTGCTCTGTCACTGCTCATGCCTCCTGGGTTTTCCTTCCCAGGTGGGGCACCAAGCTCTACCAGCTATCTTCTGCTGCACCAAGGCGGTCTGTGACCCATAGCTCCAAAGCTGGCTGCCCACACCGGCCCTGTGCCCTGCTGTCATTCCTAGGACTGCTGGACTGTCCACTGCTGGGACAACTTTGCACTACCATAGATGTAGGTACATGCTAATGACCCCGGCCATGGTCTGCTGGACCTGCCTCAGCCCTCATTGAGAACCTGCACTGGCTGCGGAGTCCCCGGTCCCTCCCTGAGCACCTCCTTTCTGACCCCCTTTCTTCAGCCTCACTGGGGTCTCCTCTGTTTCCCCCCACAGCAGCCCTACTCTTGTCCCTTTAGCTACTGCCTTTTCCTCTGGCATCTCTGCAATGTCCTTTCCCTGATCTTTCTCCTTGATGTAGGTTCCCCATGACCTTTCTCGTATTTCCTTCTGCATAATCTGTGGCAGCCAGTAACACCAAACACCTAATCTCTCCTCCCTCATCTGCCCTTCCTCCTTCTTTCTGGCACTGTCAGTGATGCCACCCTCTCCCGGTCCTACAGGTGCCAAAACTCAGTGTGACCTTCAGCTACCTCTTC
The DNA here is from genome assembly GCA_033628505.1 of Tringa tobata. NCBI lineage: Eukaryota > Metazoa > Chordata > Aves > Charadriiformes > Scolopacidae > Tringa > Tringa tobata. The sequence continues at coordinate 7,345,083 of JAHREE010000193.1, read as the reverse complement.
CGTGACCTTGTAATTAATTCCCACAGCTTCAGCTCAGGAGGAGTCCTAGGGTAGCAGAAGCCTGTGGACTGATCCAGCCCCAGGAGAGGGGCTGGTTCTGCACATCTGTACACACACTATAAACAGAGGTTTGTGCCAGCTGCTAAGACCAGAAAGCAGGGATTCACTCAGCCATGAGCCCTTTTAAAAAAAAAATAATAATAAAACCCACATAAAGAATGGTGAGAAATTGTGGCCATTTTCCTGTTTTGGGATGTGGGAAATTTCAAGTCTCCCTGGTTATTTATGCTGGTGGTGTTTTCAGCTGGCAGTTCTCAGGGGTTTTTGGGAACAAGGTGCTACACTTTCCTTTGGCTGAGGGACATGGTGATTTACAATTTACAGATGAGTGCACACAGGCACACACAGAAACTCTTGCACATATCGAAAGCTGCAAAACACAAGCAATGCACCAAAACTGCAGCCAACCACATAGCCACACAACACCTCCTACCTGCAGAAATCTTACTTAGAGGTCCTGTGAGGAACTGCCAGAGGTAATGGCACGTGGCCATCTTCACCATCCTGGAAAAATTCACGTCACCAGGCTCTGTCCTGTCAGGCAGACTCTGCCACTGCTGATCAGGTCCACTCTGGACAGAGTGAGTCAACTCTGAGCAATAAAGTATTAGCAAAGCAATCACCACAGATCCACTGGGACTTCTCTAGGAAACCATTTCTGTTTCATTCCCACCGATCCAGCTTTACTCATCCCTCCTAACAGAGAGACAAACTACAACCCCAGGGAAAATACTAACATAACATGAAACAGACCTTCACTCCTTATCTGAAAACCCTACACAGACCCCACGCCATGAAAGCCTGCGCTGCTGGGGCAGGACGACCAGCTCAGGCTGGGGGTACACACCATCTACTTTTGATGCCCTGTTACTCGTACAGTGACTGCAACACTCTTATATCACATACACAGTCAGAAGACAGGCCCGTTCCATGTAAAATAACAAAAAGCAGCAGGCAGAATCATGGGCAGGGCGATACTTTAATTTTGGTAAATGATGTTTGCCAGAAATAGGCTTTTTCTTTTTTTCTTCTGTAGATAGATAAGAGGTTTCTGTCGCTCTAAGTCTATAAAGTATGGGTCTCAACATATTTAGCCCTCACGGCACAAAATAAACCTCCTGAATACGATTGCTCTAGGCTTGAGCACAAGTGAGCGCTCTTCTGGTAAACTGGAATAATCTCAAATGTACTGATGATTATGGATTTTATACAGGTTTTTTTACCATGTAATTGTGGAATTAGTCTCCAGCAAAACTGCCACAGACATCAAACAAGCGCAGATTGATGGCTCCATTTCAAGTAAACATTTGAAGTCACTTCACATCCTTTCCATTTCTTCTCACACCCTTCCCCAGACCCCATCTGTATCTGCCCTTTAAGTATCATACCTTTCCACCCATTGGCATGGCTTTGATAAGAAGCAGAAATTAGGCAGAGTGGAAGAGAGCACTCCTGTACGGGATGAAGCTCATAGCCCTGTGGTCCCCGATAGGGTGGGGAGGGCACTGCTGCAAAGAGGAACCTGGCACTGGGCACAGGACCAGTCCTCTCCCTTGAGTCTGCTGCAGACTTCAAGGCCAAGAGAAGAAAAGGCAGGTGTGGGGACCAGAGGCTGGGCAGCTGGGACTGAGCAGAGTGTGTCCTTATGGAACAGTTGGCATTTCTCCACTGGCCTCCTCAGAGGCAGCTGTGTGTTTTGTCTAAAGCCAATCTCTCATTTGAGCTGCTTGAGAACAAGCACTGAGGAGCCCCTATTGTAAACACCACACAAAAACACAAAGGAGAGAGCCCAGAGTAAAAAAAATTTCCATAATAAAACTGTCAAGGGGAAATGAAAGACCAGAAACCTTTGCAATGCCAAATAATTAAGAACAGTGACGCCCTCTCCAAAGCACTTGAGATAAACCGTCTCCTTAATACTTAAATTGGAGAGGAGCAGTTTGGGGTGAGATGTATATGTGGACCAGGGGAGGAGGTGACCTGGGGATGAGAGCCCTGGAGCTGCAGGGGTTGGGTACATGGCTTGAGCTCCTGCCAAGGAGTACAGAAATCCCTGCTCCCCTATGGGCTTCCCAATGCTCCTTCTACAGTCTCTCCAAATTAGGTCACTCCCACACAGCCTACGAGTAACAGCAGCCAACAGACCACCCAGGGCAACGGGGAGGAGGCTAATGAAGTTGAAGCAGAACCACAGATGATACAACGCAAGGGTGGATTGGGCAATAGGGAAATACACTCCAGTGAACAAGGGAAAACAGAAGGTCCTCACCGGTGACGGTGGAACGTGACCCCTGAGCTGTAGTCCAGCCTAGCGCAGGGAGTCCTCTGTGCACGTACCCAGCCTGGGCTGGCACACAGGGTCCACGGATGGCAAGGAACAAAATGTGGTGTCAGGGCCTCAGGTTGTTCCCCAGTTATAAACGGAGAATCTCCCTCTTCTTGTAAGGCATTTGGGATTTAATCTTCTCAGGACTGGACCAGTGGCTGTTTTCCTTCTGCATCTCACAGCCCTTTTACTACCCACACTGCTTTTACCGGAGGGCTGGCTGCCTGAGACAGTGAAGAATAACAGCAATAGGCCACTGAAATCCAGTTTCTTTCTCTCCTCTGTGAGAAATAGGCCATGGGGAGCCCTATCAAGTAGGTATCAAATGCCAGGAGATTCAGGCCTTTCTAAGGGAAATGGTGGTGAACTCCAGATCTGGATGGTCTTACAGACTTTCATAGGAGCTCAGTTCACCTTTGAGTTTGCACAGAGAGTCCATCCAACGGGCACAGGAATACCCTCAGGCTGATTATTCCTCTTCCTCACTATAATTTGGAGAAGGCACTTACGTGATGGAGAAAAACCACATCTGGTTCAGCTCATAGAGCTGAATGAAACACACTGTGGCTCCTGAAAGAAGCTCATGCACCTCATGGCCCAAAGGAAAGGCATAGATTATTGTGGGACTAGGAAGAGGATCCATATTTTTGAACAAATCACCTGCTGTTTTTAGCCCAGACACTGTGGCATAAAAGCGCACCAAATAAACTAATTGGTAAAACACAGGTGTGGAAACCAAGACAACCAAGACCTGATGGACTTCAAATGACAGAAATAATCCCAACAGATCAATACCAGACCAGGCAACCCAGCAAAATCTGCAGTCTCAAATAGTCCTCTGTTGGATTGAGAGCAGAAGTTACTTCCATTTCAGAAGTGATGGAGTTACTTCCACGCCAGGTATAAAATATAAACACCAGACACTTGGTGTTATGCAGCTACCTGAAAAAGGCATTAAGTGAGTTGGACTCACTTGAAGCACAGTCTTTTTATATTTTCAAAACACCAAGTTCCGTGCAAGTATTCAGGCTGCCATGGCAACGTGGTACATTTGTTCCCAAGTGTCATTTCCCATCACAATTGGGTTTTTTTTTTTCAGAACTTTGCGCGACTTCAAAACTTTGGTTGCTGAGGCAACATCTCCCTTTGAAAGGAAGCGATTGGCTGTGCCCATCTGTGCTGAGGCAAGGGCTCTTCTTTGAAGACCAGCATGCTATGGCAAGGGAGGAGGTGCTAGGGAGGCTAAAAAGATGCCCGGGGAAGCAGGGGGAGAGGAGGGAACTGTGCTGAGATGTGGCTGTGGATGGACAACACACGCCTTCGCATGAGGCAGGTGGGGTGGGCTCTGAGTGGGAGGTTTCAGGCTTAGCACAGGCGAGCTAATGTGCCACATTACATCACTGGATATGTTAAATATGGTCTTGGTGAGAAAAACGCTTTGCCTTCGATGTAAGCTGTCAGGATCTCATGGAGACACATAGTCCTCACAAGACCTCTACAAGAAAGGAATTTGTCACTGGGCTTGTTTGACACAAGTGACCAAGGCAGGGAGGGCTTGAATGAACTACTGAAGGTCAGACAGTAAATTAGGGGCTGATAGAGGATATAAGCCCCTAGAGGTGTTGTGTTTCATTTGTAAGATCATCATTCCTCTGATATTTAACTTGCGCTTAAACAGAAACCCATTAACCTTCTGCAGAGAAGCACTGCAATCTCTTTTTCCCTCGCTAACATATTACAGTCCTCACCTCTGCTATTTGTCAGTGTATTTGGCTGAAACGCACTGAAGCAGGGACTCCTTTCTTTCCAGACAGTGGGGCCCGGATCCGCACTCTTCCTGAAATCCCACTGCAATGAATGTGATTGCCACCAACAATTATAACAGCTTTTTAATTGGGTTCATTCTCACCTTCTTCTTGACTGGAAAAGTGGAAGGGGCACAGCCCTACCATCGCTTGGCTGCCGATGGGCTCTAGCAGACTCCCAAACACAGCAAGCAGCTTCTGCATCCAGCAGAAAAAGCAAATGGGTTATGGAGGAGGTCCCAGAGGAGGTGGCCGGGCAAGAGTTCAGAAGAAGCTGCTGGCTCTAAGGAAATGCACAGAATGAGACCACAGGAACAGGCACAGGGTGAGGAGAACCAGAAAGGGTGGAAACAGGCAAGGGACAGCCAGAGGACAATAGGACGGAGGTGAGCATGGCACACCGCTGCTGCTAATGCAGGGACCGAGTGTGAAACCTGGGAAGACTATCCTGCCACAAATCAGTATGAATGGCACGAGCAGGAAGATTATCTTTCATTTCTTAAAGTTGCTGAGGAGACATAATTGAAGCAGCAGCAGCAAATATCGATCAGCCAGGCAAAATTCTTCAGAGGGGATTTTTTCCACCATGTCCCTGGCCTCTTGTGGAGCAGAGGTGTTCCATACAGAGGGCTGTGATTCAGCCCATAAGGAGAGGAAGGCTTGAGATGGAAGAAAGGTGGAAAACCAAGAAAGAGCTAACAACAGGAGGAGGGGGACATTATGGAGCTGAAAAGTCATGCCACATGCTTCTCTGCCTCTTAAAGAGCGAGGGAGTGTCCAGGAAGATTAAAAACTGCTGTGGATGTGGCATCTGTAGGATGAAGGAAATCCCCACAAGCAGAGCCTGGGACTGAAGAAGCTGGATTTCATCCTTTCTTCTTTACTGTTAACTCTTGTGCACCTTGGGCTAAGACATACTATTTTCCTGTGCCCCAGCTCATGCTCTGCAGGAGGGATGACCGGATTTCTCTACCACCAAAAAGGTTTTAATGGATAGATGTGCAAGGAACCAGTTTAGGACTTAAGGAGTAAGATTGCACAGGTATGGTTTTCACAAGATCTCCACTCTTGCCTCTCAGCAGCCCCCATTAGCCTTGTATTTTCTTTGCCTCCACCTGCACCCATCAGTCTTCTTACATGCACTGCCCAGGCAGCCTTCAACTGCACCAACTGCCCTTTGCTCTGCTGTCACCTTCACATGAGGGAGTCCACAAAAAGTGGCCAGAAAAATCACAGAAGCTGGCTCATTCAGAGCAATTTGGGCTGTAGGGATTTCACCTACCTCTTTCTGCTCACTGTGAGACCCAGAACAGAACCATTTACATCCTTTCTTATTTAATAAGCAGGTGGTTTACAAGCTTAAAACAAATTACCACTTCAATAGGGGTCATCCAAAGCCCTCGGCTATTGCGCTGCCTGTGAGCCAGCATCTTTCCCAGCCCGGAGATGCACAGAGTATGTGCTGCTGAAAAGCAAATCCAATGAGTAGATACAGGGTTGGTACCAGTTATTGCTTGACCAGAGGGCATGACTGATTCATTAGGCTGGCTTGCCACGTCTCCATTTTGCAGCCTATGTCTCAGTGCCCTAGTTCCAGACTGATGGCGACTCTGATGTCCGTGTATGGGTCACTGGAGATTAGGCTTTGATTTCTTTCTATTTCAGCAATTCATAGCTGACTGCATAAGCAGAGTCAGATACAAACCCGCTGCTTGGATCGCCACCTGCCTGCTCCAAATCTGGGTCACTGTGGCATTTAAAAACATGAGCAGCCAACAAGGCCCTGCCAGGCAGAAGCAAAGCAGGAAAGCAAACACGAGAAGTGCTCTTGATGTCAAAAGAGAAACATAGAGACACAGGAGGCAGCAGGCTTTGTCTTTCCCCTGCATATAATTGTCTTTGATGCTTCCTTCCCAAGGGCATTGAATTTTAACTGCCTCTTCCATGTTGATGGAGGAGACCAAAAATGGCCAATGGCGATTGCATGTCTGGCAGGGAGCTCCCTGGGGACTGCATCCTCCGCATCCTGGGACACTTTCTTCTGTCCAAGTGACCGCAAAAGCAGCCTGAGGAGTGGCTCCCATGGTGATAATATTTCTCTGGTGATTTCCAGGGATTGTCCGCATCCCCAGACTTCTCTTGCCTGGGCTCTTCCTACAGAGAGTTTCCTTCGGTGGTCCTGGATGTCTCACGGCTTTGACAACCCCACCTCATGTCTAGCAGCATGCGCTGAGGTTATGAGACCTCAGCACTGCCTCTGCTCTCCCATAGGTGATGCAGAACATCCCTGGCGCACAGATGAACCAGATGGAGAAGGTGAAGGAAGACCTATAGCTCCTGATAATACTCCAGCACACAGCAGAGGCTGAAGAAGCCCTTGGGACCTCTTTCCTGCCTGCCAATCCCAGCAGGGATGGAACAAGTCTGCTCTCATGCTTGAGCATCTGAGAGTTGCCTGTGAGTCTCCTACTCCCAAAGGCAGGATGTTCAGCAGCTGCTGGATGGGCCCAGCAAACAAACAAGCAACTTCTGCAAAATGTATCTGGACATCAGCCATATTAACCATGAGTGCTGCTCTCCCCTGTGGATACAACAGCTGCCCATCGGAATAAACAGGAAATCTTTTTATGCTCTGAGGAGCAAGAAAGGTGAAAGGGTCATGGCTGTAAATTGTGTGTCTCTGGGTTTGGGGTATGCAGCATGAGCAACAGACATATAGGTCTTCTGTTTTTTCTCATAGAGCAGGGACTCAAACGCTGCGCTTCTCCTTCTGAGCTGTTTCTCTGACCTAATGTTACCCTTTTCTCCAGAACAAGAGACAAAAGACCAGAAGTCCTGGTTTCTCCACTAAGGTTTTGGAAAGCTATCAAATAGCACGGCATGTGGAGGCACGAGGCAATACACCTGCCAGGTCACGTGAAATACAGGTGTGGATCTGCCTTGTCTGATTCTGCATGGCCACGTGGGATTTTTGTGTGGTCCCAGCCAGGAATACACATGCTTCTGCACTTTGCCATTCTACTAGTTGGTGATATTTATCAGGGAAAACTTTGAATCCCCTCGGCACCAACTCTTCTTGGTCATTTTAGAGTCTTTACTTTTTCACCCTCTTGGAAAGCAAACCCATCTTCATCAAAGGAAGGCAGCCAGCAAGAATTTACGTTTGCCCAATGGAGTGCTTCAATTGCTGGGTTCCTTGGCTGCACTTCAAGGCTTGTGTCACGCAGGAGGTCAGGTGAGCTGGGCCAAAAGGACCCTTCTGACACTTCAAGCTGCAGTTCAACTCAAGACTGGGGAAGCTTCACCCTCTTTCCACATGATGTATCTATTATTGCAACTTGCATCTATCTATACCTGATTAGGGTATAGTAAAGTGACGTTGGTGCAGTGTGGCAGTAGTGATGTTGCTGTGGAAACCATTATATTTTAATTGCCCGACTCAGGAGAATCCAGGTAAATCAGACATTGTAATTCCCCTATTGAAGCAACTCTACTGCTGAAAGATCTGGACTGAGCATCAGTCCGTAGGGCTCTGCTTCTGACCTCTGCTTCAGCTTGTGAGAGCCATGTGGCACTGGGAAACCTCTTCCCCTATTTAAGTCCTTTGGTTGTCCCTAACCCAGGCCCTCACCCTTTACCTGCCAGACCCATACAGATGTCACAGGTTGGTGACGGTCTCTGCACCACTGGTCAGACTACCAAACACCTCCTCATCACAAAGGACAATCAGAAGATAACTGATAATGTTGAATACGCACCTTATTCTGGTGCCAGGACCAAGGATGGTGATATTACCTGTATGCTAGATGACCTGTCAACCTTTGCTCTAAAAACCTTGTAAGTATTTTGAGCAGTGTGTGTTTAACTCCATAGTCCTAGTGATATACTGAAGTTCATCTTTATGGTCACTTGTGACCGTGTCCACGAAGTACCAGGTACAGATTGAGACCTGGCAGATTCTATCATGTGAAGGATTTTCAGAAAGGAAAGATGCCTACCTACCTATTAATAGATGCCTATTTTTACCACAGAGGTGCTGGATGCTGATGAGCACACAGCATGTGGCCAGATGTGGATACACCTGCTTTCCACTCAGCAAGCAAGCATTGATCAAGGCAGGCAAGAAAATGCTCCTACTTTCATTTTGAGGGCCCAAAATTGTGTGGTGCAAAGGGTATATAAACCAGTATTGTCCCGCTTTTCTGGACAGAGGTCTGTGTGCTCTCTGGCCAAATTGTCCACATAGGAGTTCAAAGGGAGAAAAACAAAAAACAAACCCCAAATCATTAGAAATAAAAAGGAGTGAGATGTGGTAAAGATCAAGAGCAGGGAGGAGAGGTGGAGCATCTTAGCTGGATGAAAGCTCAAGGGCAGAGAGGAGAAGAACAGCCAAGAAGCAGCAGATGGTCCAGGGGACATGATCTGATGCGTGTCCCTTAGCATCCCATTCCTAGCAAGCAGCTCTGAGAGCTGATCTAGCATGTTGTGCCCCTGATGTCCTGCCTGCCTGTGAAGCCAGCAGGACTTAAAACAGAAGCGGGCAGCAGGGCATGGCTGCACTGCAGTCTCCCTCCCAGAGACTTCTCCCTTTGTCTCTTGGTCTTTTCTGGCACTGCCCAGAGCAAAGCCCAGAGATTTCCTTGCCTCCAGGAGATCAGTTCACAGCCTGGCAAGGTCTAGAGAGACCCTAGCTTATATTAATATTATTTGTGTCAGCAGGTAGACTCTACCACTGAGACTGAGCTGCCGTTGAGCCAGGCACTACACAAAATCATGGTAAGAAGCGGTCTGTGCTCCAAAAAGGTTATTATCCAAGACAGACAAGGAGATGAAGTTGCTTGCTCAACTGGCCCAGTCAGTCAGTAGTAGACAGGGAGAAGAAGCCCTGGCTTCTTTCATCAGAGGTCGTGGCTTGGTGGACCAGCTTAGATCCTTTCTTACATTGCCCATATCAGCATATTCCGCTTGCCAGTGTTTATCTCACATCCTTGAGCAATAGCCCTCAGGACTCTGCAGTTCAGTTTTGTTTTATTTTACGGAGGAAGTGACACTCACAACACGCTCAGAGGTTATGTTGCTAACATTGCAACAGCTTCCATCCTACACGGAGATGGAAGAGATCCGAGCGGTGCAGATGTGATGACTCAGCTTTGCTGGATTTTACAATAGTGGAGCTCCACTGACATTTCATCAGAGATACTCTGATGAGCTTGGTGTAAGAAGAAAGAGAATCAAACCTAGTGAAGCTGCCCCAAAGTTAGCCATCCTAAACAAGCCTTCACCAAAGCCCTTCTCCTCCAATACATCAGTGCAGCACACAGGGAGGAAGGACATGCACATTTCCCCAGTTTGAGATGCTTATGATACAAAAATACCTACTCGATCTAGTTGCTCTGACCTCCTTTTGTAGTCAACAGAGAGAAAACAAATGCATCTAGGGCACAGCTTCTCTGGTTTGTTTTAAACATTTACTTTGGATAAAACAACTTGCTCTCTGAAGTGCTCGCTCCCCTGTGAGCACTGAGACAGAGAAAGCCTTGCTCAGACATAGCTCTTGATGTCTGGTCAGATGAATCCCAACCTGGCCCTCTCATGGAGAACCAAAAAAGCTGGGAAAAACCCAGTGCACTGGATCTTTTTGGAGTAAGAAATTCCACTCTGCTCACACAGACTAACACATCTCATACAGAATTACATGTAACCTGCAAGTTCTTTGGGGGCTAATTCATTGTGAGAAGAGGTGGGCTGGTGGCCCAGCTGCTCAGATGTGAAGTGGCTACATGTGTCTGGTTTTACTCTCCCTGTTGGCCTTGGATTTGAGGATAGTATTTTTGTCATCTAAGGACACCCAGACAGGGACTCTGTCCCAAGTCTCAGTAAGCTGAAATGTCAGGGATGACCAAGAAGAGACACCTTCACCAGGAGGATGACCACTTCTTTATCAAGAAGCTATCATTCGAGCAAAAATCTGGCCATCTTCCCCTGGAAGACCACCAATCCCTTATCAAATAGATACCACCAAGCACTACCACTCTACCCAAATCAGAACTGCTTTTCCTCCCAAAAATTTCCATCTGCAGTGCGATGATCAAAACAAGCCATTACTAATCAATGATCTCAAGTTCCAAGATAATGCCAGAGTTGCGCACATCCCAGCTTCGCTTCTTGTGATAGAGCTGCATACATTAATTGCTAAACAATGTTGTTTTAAGCCGTACGTACACTTACATAACCTCATACCATATAATCAACACATTTCATAGCACGAAGAGATCAATCATTCTGATCCCCGTCACAGAAATATACCTCTGCTCCCTATCATGTCATGAAAACAACAAAAAAAAAAACAACAAAAAGAATTTCCAACCTCCGCACCTGCCAACAAGCAGCATAGCTTGATGTACCTTGAGATGTTGGCTCTTTTAAAACCCATGAGCACCACATGATCACCACTGGCAGTCAGCAGCTGAAATCCAGCCATGCGGTACTGCCAGCACAGAGCAAAGATCACGGGGAAAGGCTGGGGGAGGTTCTGCAGGAGAGGGAAGAAAACAAAAGCGATGGAAACGGAGCCCTTTGCACTATGTTCCTCTCCCCAGTCCCCTTCCCAGGACACTCTCTCCCCACCCAGCCTCTCTCCATCATATAACAGCAGGGGTTGGAAGGGACCTCTGAAGATCATCTAGTCCAAGCCTCTTGCCAAAGCAGGGTCACCCAGAGTAGGCTGGACAGGAACACATCCAGGTGGGTTTTGAATATCTCCAGAGAAGGAGGCTCCACAACCTCTCCGGACAGGCTGTTCCAGTGCTCTGGAACACCCTCAAAGTAATGAATTTTTTCCTAATGTTCAGATGGAACTTCCTGTGTTCCAGTTTGTGCCCATTCCCCCTTGTCCTATCACTGGGCACCACTGAAAAGAGTCTGGCCTCATCCACTTGACACCTGCCCTTTAGATATTTACAAGCATTGATAAGAACTCCTCTCAGCCTTTTCTTCTCCAGGCTAAACAGACACAGCTCCCTCCGCCTTTCCTCATAAGAGAGATGCTCCAGTCCCTGAATCATCTTCATAGTCCTTCGCTGGACTCTCTCCAGTAATTCCTTGTCTTTCTTAAACTGGGGAGCTCAGAACAGGACACAGTACTGCAGATGCGGCCTCACTGGGGCAAAGTAGAGGATAACCTCCCTTGACCTGCTGGCCACCCTCTTTTTAATGCACCCCAGAATACCAATGGCCTTCTTGGCCACAAGAGTGCATTGCTGGCTCATGGTCAACTTGTCCACCAGGGCTCCCGTGCCCTTCTCTACAGAGCTGCTCTCCAGTTGGTCAACCCCTAACCTGTACTGGTGTACGGGGTTGTCCCTCCCTAAGTGCAGGACCTTACACTTGCCTTTGTTGAACGTCATTAGGTTCCTCTCTGCCCAACTCTCTAGCCTGGTCCAGGTCTCACCGAATGGTGGCATATTGCTGGCTGCTCTTTCCATCGCTGGGTGCTCTTTCCAAGCCTGGGAACGGGGACTCGCTGCCTCCCTGTTTTGCTGCATCTCTGGAAGAAGGATTGTAGATAGATGGGTACCGCCAGCAGCTCCAAAGCAAGGACAGAGGTACTGGGGAAGGGTGGCAGGGGCTGAAAAACCTGTAGGACCCATTACTACAGTGCTGCATGGGCTACAGCGTGTGGCAGGGAAACAGCAGTGCTGAACCCTGCTCTAACAGGCCACCTCCTGATGCTGCAATATCAAGTGCTTGATCAGGAGTGGAGGAGTTTGCAAAGAGGGTGGGATCCTTTCAGACATTGGCAGTTTTGAGAACATCAGCCTCCGAGTGAGGGTCTGGCCTTGTTATTCTCACTTCCACCTATTCCTCCCCTAGGGAGCTGATACTCCTCCCTACTGACAGCAGCTGCACTCCCACCACACAGCAGTGTGAGGAGGCAAATGCATCTTTTTTTTTTTTTTTTTTTTTTTCTCCACGGGGAAAATAAGGGTTTTAAGGGAAAAGAAGCCCCCTTTTGCCCCAGTGTGCCTCACTCCAAGAAGCCTTGTGAGGTGCCTGGCACTTGCAAAAATACAGAGCAATAAAATCACTGCAGAAAGCTTTCCTGAGACCCATCCCTGCAGGAAGCCTGTGAGCCAGCCTCCTCTCCCCTCCACAAAGGTCAGGCCCATCTGAAAAACAGGAGGATGAAGAGCAGAGGGCTGCTTCTCCAAAGTGGAGCCCACTTAGTCAGGGCCACCACCTCCCCATTCCCTGCAGATGGACCCCATACCCCATAACCAGCTCCAGCCACGTACAAAGGGCACCGTGCACCTCTGAGAACACCCAAATGGAAGCTAACAGGGATACTGTTTAGCCTCCGTGGGTCAGAGAGGAGCCCAGCCTTTGCGTGACAGCTGCCAGGATGGGTGCACCACCCCAGCCCAAAGGGAGCCTTTGGTTTCTCCTTTTGGAGGAGGAGGCAGCACTGCGTGCAGCACGGCAGCCCAGTATCCTCAAGGCTCTGGTACCCTCTGCTGGTCCTGAACATTTCTTTTGCTAATGAAGCCTCTCCTGGGGTGTGTTTTTTCAGCCTGAAGGCCACTCACATACACGACAGCAGCCTCTCTGGCACCTGCAGGGGCTTCACTTGACACTGCACTGTCTTCAGAGCTCCCCACCTGCACTCTCACACTTCTGAGCTGGCCCTGAGCTGCCGAGGGCAGGGATGTACCCGCTCCTCCCACCTTCAGGAGAACACTTAAGAGAACCGATACTACTTTGCCAGAAGTGACAAACACAGTTTGACAAGTGCCAGGTCACACAGCAAACACGGAGGGGTGAGTGGCTGCACAAGTCCACCCTTGGGCAAAAAGCCCAGAAGAGGCTCAGGCTCCTGGCAAGTGGGACGCCCTCCCCATGGCTGCCATCTCATAAACAAGGTGGCACAGGTACGGTGAGGAGAAGACATAGCTGTTGGACATCACCCTCCATTCCCATCCTTAACTGGCACTGCTCTACCCCACTGGGGCAAGACAGGGGGCTCTGCCCATACCTCCAGCAAGGCTTTCATGCAGCCCTTTATGCTGCCGGGTAAAGTATTTACCTACCACAGTCCTTGGAGATGAGAAGGAAGGATAAACAAAGAACAACTTTGAAGCAGGGAACAGCAGGTCATCTCCTTGGCTGCCGCTGGCAGACAGGGCAGATGCAGCAGCCTGCTCGCAGCGACTCCTGCACAGCTGAGCCCAACAGGGCAGCCAGAACAAGTGGGATTTATGCCTTAATAGAGATCAAACCCCAAGCGAGACATGATTTTCTGCCTTCAGGGGTGCTGGTGCTGCCCACAGGTCTACATCCTGCCCCGAGGCGAGTCCCCAGGGTGGGCAGTGGGCAACACAGCGGGAGCAGAAATGAGGTGTTCCCAACCAAAATCCTGCACTGCCACCAATGGGGGAAGGGGGTACATCCCCTCTGTCCCATCAGGCAGCCAAAGACCCAAGGCTACCAACATCAGTTTTTTTTTTATTTTAATACAAACTAAAAGCTTTCAGGGTTTTAAGAAACATTGATGTGACACATGGACAGAGCACCCAAGAGGAACCCCAGCTGCCCCAAACCCTGTTTCAGAGGGAAGCTCCGGGCTGTTTGGCTCCCCAGGAAAAGCTTCTTCCAGGAGCAGACACTGATGCCACGGGGCTCTCTGCCCACTCACCAGCAGGCTTCCGGCAGCAGCAGCTCCCTCCCCACGTGTGGGACGGGGAGGTCACTTGATGCGGTAGAGGACTTTGCGTTGCATGCGGTGCTGGATCTCGCCCCGCCGCATCATCAGCTGCAGCACCTTGTAGATGGCATGTTCTGGGTATTTCTGGCAAAGGGGAGAACACAGGGAGATGAGCCAGCAGGGAAAAGCTCACCACAGCCCTGTGGGAACCCAAAACCACCGCTAAAGCCTGACTGTGCCTCTCCAGAGGGAGAGAGCCCAGTAGCACCAGGTGCTGATGCTCCTTTCTGGCTTCACTATTTTAGCTCTGACTGCAGCCAGTATCACAAATTAAGCAGTTTTGGTTTGGAGGGTAGGACCCCAAACTACCTGAACAGCCCCAAAACTCAGTGCTTTTGCAGAAAATCGGGTGAGTTCTCACCTCACTCCCCTTAAAACTCTGCAATCACATTGCCCACCAGTTCTTATAAACAACTTCAAAAGCAAGTATGACCAAAAGGCTCTCCAGCCACCTCTCAGGGAATGGGTTTCACCCTAAGAGGCAGTCTGGGGTGCTTGGTTTCACAGCCCAACCCTCCACAGAGTCCCAGGCCCACCTGTCGCATGAAGTCCTGGACGATGCTGTGCTCTGACACCTGAGAGCCAATGGCAAAGCGGCGCTTGAGCTGCTTCTCAATGCGAGACAGCATCTCTTGGTCCTCCTGTGTCGTGAAGCCTTCAGCTCCTGGAGGGAAAGGCTATGTGAGCTTTCTGCACTGCCCAGATATCACTCTCAGGCATTCTGGCTTTGTCTCCCGTGTCTCCCACCACACTTGTATGTCTTGGAGACTTTAGGGAACCCATGAGCAAATCCACCATCAAAGGCTGTGGAGCTTCAAAGACACAGCTGAACGTGGAACTGACTGCTGAAGCTTCCTTGAAACCCTTTATGCTGCACTGCCTCTCAGGGAGGCTTTGTCTCTGCCCCCACAGGGAAGAGATTAGAGGACAAACAAGTTCGACTCTGCCCTTGGGACCATAAGGAGCCAGACAATCTCTCCCTTCCCCACCACAGGTGGAGACCCTCAGTGTCATCTGTTGTTGCTCTCCCTGTGAGCCACAGCCCCAGGACCATGATGGCTCCTTGCTGTCACAGGCATTGCTTTGCCTTTACTCAGAAAGCAGGTCCAGCATCTGCCCCATGGGTGCCTGGTAGCACCCCCTTCCCCTTCCCAGGAGGGAAGCTTGGCTCTCCTTGACCTGAGCAGCCAGGTCAAGCATGTCCCTCCTGCCCCCAGCACAGAGAGTCTCCTCCTCACCTGACAGGCTGCCCGACATGGCTGCATCAAGTGTGGACACATGGAAGAGCCGCAAGGCTTCCTCAACATCTGCCTCGGTGGCAAAGGGCTGAAGCTTCATCTTCGCCAGGGACTCAGCAATGCGCACGATAGCCTCCAGCTGCCTACGGCCAAAGGAGATGTTCCTTGCTTTCTACTGTGGCTCCGAGGGGTTTTCTCCTTTCCCTCCAACCCCGACACCCCCCACCTACCCCACTCCAGGCACCTCCTTTCCCCCCTCTGCAGCACTTCCAATGCTGCCCCATTCACAGAGGGCTCCCTCAAACCCCAGCATCCCACTAACTCCCCTCCTGGGCTATCCCAGGTGGCACCCAGTGACACAACCCCAAGGGTTTTGGTGGGGTGAAGAGGGCAGGGTTGCTCACCGGACAGTGATGGGGATGCTGGAGCGGCGGTCGCTCTCCTGCTCGTGCTGGCGAGTGCCGTTCCGCATCAGGATGTAGCGGTTCTTCAGCTTCTCCGCTGCGGCCGCTGAGAGCCGAGGGCCACACTTCCTGCAAGGGGGTACAGGAGCTGGAGGCGGTGGCCATCAGGGATGGTCCCCTGGGCGGAGAGGCCCCCAGGCATTCCCTATTTCCTCAAACCACGCTGTGGCACCATTGCCAGCTGCTCTTACTTCCCTTTTTTCCAGGCACGAGTTAAAAAAAGGTCACTTGGACAGAGCGCTTGCAAATATTGGCTTCATGGTTTCCTTCTCCCAAACACCTCCCACCCTGCAGCCCAGGTGCTGCCAAAAAGTCATGCTTCTCACTCACGTCCGACAGAAGGAGATGAACTTCTTCAGCTTGTTCAGCTCGATCTCGCCCTCCACGGCCTGGGTTTGTGTCAAGGCGCTCACATGTAAGGACATCACGTGCTTGGCCAATGTCTAGGAGAGCAGAGGGCAATCAGGCAGCTGGAAACCCCACCGCCACCTCCTCCCAAGAAATGAGGCACCACGAATCCCAGCTGCACCCACATGCCCCAGCCCACCATGTCTCGCTCCTCGTTGTGCTCATCCTTGACGATGAAGATCATGTCAAATCGGGACAGGATGGTGGGCATAAAATCAATGTTCTCCTCGCCCTTGGTCTCGTCCCAGCGCCCAAAGACAGAGTTGGCAGCAGCCAGCACTGAGCAGCGGGAGTTGAGAGTGGTTGTGATTCCTGCCTGTGGGGGGAAGGAGAAATGGATGGGGTCAAAATTACATCCATGTCGCAGCAGGGCTAGTGAAAGGTCCAAAGCAGTTTGCAAGGACACCTCCTCAATCACTTGCATTTAAATAAAACCCTTTAAGTAGCACCTGGTTGCTGTGTAATGGTTCCACACTGGAGAGGGGTCAGCACAGAAGCTACATGGGGCTGGGCCCACATGTCTTTCAAAGACTTGCTTCAGCTGAGACTTGAGCGCTGAGTAACTTTACTTAAAACCTCACGTCAAGGGCAAGGACACACAAGACACCACCCCAAGAAGCCAGAAACTGGGTGGCCAGGGCTGAGCCTCCCCAAGGAAAAAGCACAGGTTTGCAGGTAGCAGGAAAAGAGCGACCACCAAGGACCAGCCGTGGTGGGTGCTTGGCTACCAGGGACTGAACAGCTATGGGGTGAGCCAGAGCGACCAGGAGGGAGCAGAGGTGCTACAAGGGAAGGGAAAAAAAAAAAAAAAAAAAAGGAAAAAAAAAAGTTGAGCAGTGGAAATGGAGACTCTAATTTGAGAGAAGACCTGGCACCGGGATGTCAGGCAGTTTCTGTAGATCTTCCAAGGGGGTGGAGAGCAGGGGGAAGGAAGAAAAAGTGAAATTAGGCTGTGACACAGGAGCATGAGCAGAACTACTAAATCCAGAGGAGCAGAGGACAGGCAGAGCACAATGAACTCATTTCAGTCCTACTGAAGTTCAGGCTGCCTGAGAGAAGACAACCCAAAGCCTTCAGGCAGGGCTGGAAACCAGTAACCATCAAAACCACTGCCTGGACTCTAAATTGGGCAATTCTGGCAAAAGGTATGTGATCACTGGTTCCTGAACTCTCAGAAACTCAGTGGCAAGTCAGACTCCTGCCTCAAGGTGACATGCACTTACCTTAGCAATGGAGATGGTCTGCTGCTCCATGGCCTCATGGATGGCCACACGGTCATCCTCCCGCATCTTCTCATCCGAGGTGGTGGAAATAAGGTGGGGAGAAAAACGTCACCATCAGTCACCTCCATTGGACTTCATTTACACACTCACCAACACCGACCCCTGAGGTGAAGCTCTGCAAGGACCTTTGCCCAAGAGCAGGGATGTAACCAGAACTTCCCCGCAGCCCCATCCCCTGACCTTCCTCGAAAGAAAGCGAGGCAGCCTCAAGAGAGCTGCCTTTTTTCCTGCAGCTCTGAGCATTCCTGGGAGCAGCTGGCAGCCCAAGGGCTCTCTTCCCCACTCCCACGTAGGCAGCCCCGTGGGTACCTTGTCAAACTCATCGATGCACACCACTCCCCCGTCCGCCAGCACCATGGCTCCTCCTTCCATGAAGAAACTCCTGGAGGAAGGGTCACGGATCACGGAGGCGGTCAAGCCAGCCGCGCTGCTGCCTTTCCCTGAGGTGTATACCTAGCAGCATGAGGGACAAGAAGACAGGATGTTAATCACTGTGGGATCCAGGAACCCACCATTCCAGCTGGAGGACAAAGCACACCCAGCACCACAAAATTCAGAGCTGCTGGAGGAAACACGAGGACCTCCAGGAAAACTTCTCAGCACATGCCAAAAGCAGAGCTGCTGGGTACAGAACAAGACTTATTGCCTAGTCCCAGGCCTCGGACTAAGCAGCTGTGACGCACCAGAGGGCTTGCAGACACACAAATACAGGTATTAAGTACAGAACAGAGAGTGATTCATTGTTTGGTGGGCTGCTGCATTAGCTTTGTTTTCTCCCTGAGGGAACAACGCAGTCAGAGGCTGAGTTTAATAGAGACTACAAGAAAACACAGCTGAAAATATAATTTCATGCCTGGGCTCAGCCTGGAGGTCCGTGCCTGAGACGCAGTCAAATTCATTTGTCCTGACCAGCCAGCCTCTCCACTGATCAAGTCTCAAGAATTAACAACAGCAGCAGTCACATCTTTGGACGTCTGCAAACAGCCTGGCTCATATCATAATGAAAGGCATTACTTGCTTCTCCCCATCCTGCCACCCCGTCTCTTCCAGGCCAGCACCAGAAATGGCAGTTCACACCTCTGCCAGCCCATCCAGCTGTGGATGCATGGAGAGATATCTGCCATGACCAGGGCCTGGTCTTTGGTGCTACACAAGGAGCAGAAGGAAGAAAGGAGCAGCACTACAGCACCTACCCCAATGGGCGAACACTTCTCAACAAACTTCAGCAACTGGGATTTGGCCGTGCCGGGGTCACCCAGCATCAGTAAGTTGATGTCTCCTCTGCGGGTCAGTCCATCTGGGAGCCTGGTGCAACAGAGTAGGAAAAAGAGAGGAAGGAGGGATGATGAGCCTTCATTTTGGTAACAAGTGGCAGGTGGTTAGTAGCACTGCCAGAAGATAGTATGAGGGCTTCATGCCATGACTGACAGCCCTGCCACCACTCTCTCTCCAACAGACTCGCTTTTCCCTCCCTACCTCTTGCGAGAGCCTCCAAATAAGAGGCAGGCAATGGCCTTCTTGATGTCGGTGCTGCCATAGATGGAGGGCGCGATGCTCTTGGCGATGGTCTCATAGACGTTGGGCAGGGCAGCAAGGCGACGAAGTTCCTCCTCTTCTTGAGGAGTCACTGAGCCAGCAAAGCTGTGTCCTGTACAGGGAGGAGGAGAATGAAGCAACAGTGAACAAACGGATGTTTTCAAGTAAATGGCACCACTCCCCCTACACCCCCTACCACCAAAATCCCTTTTAGAAAATCATGCCAAGTGCCACCAAGTGGGCAGGACAGAGAGGGCAGGCATTTGCTATGCCAGCAAGGAAGGCTGTGTCCTTAGAGGCTGGTAGGAAAAAGCAAGAATCTTGGGCAAAGCAGCTCTGGAGGAACCAGAGAGAAAATTACAGTCAGGACCATGTTTTAAATACATAGCTCAATTTTAACCATTGACTTCAGCCCAGATCCTTGGGGATGGCTTAGCAGATTTCCACTAAGATCAGTAAGATAAAAGCACTTAAATACCCTGGAGAACTCGGGCTGAAGCCTCCTCATTTAATATCACTAAGAAAAAGTCATACAGGACATGACTATAGAGCATCCAGGGCAAGTGGACTGACCCTTGCCTGGCTCAAACCTTCTCCTATA
Source organism: Tringa tobata (assembly GCA_033628505.1). Taxonomy (NCBI): domain Eukaryota; kingdom Metazoa; phylum Chordata; class Aves; order Charadriiformes; family Scolopacidae; genus Tringa; species Tringa tobata. The sequence continues at coordinate 7,325,602 of JAHREE010000193.1, read as the reverse complement.
TAAGCAGCAAAGAAGGACTGTGACTTCATACAGTCCTTACTAGGGACCACCTTGTTCAAGAAGGAGGTCCTCCCAATACAGACCAGACAGGCACCACAAGCAGCCCTCACCTGAGCCCTCCACATCCACCTGGATGCCCACCACACGGATGTAAGCACTTCGTATGCCCACACCCACGTTGTCACGGCTTCTGTTCTTGCTCTGGGCAGACTTCTTGATGGAGTAGATACCCATGACAGTGACTCTGTTCCCTGGGACAACTTTGTCACACAGGTACCTAAAGAGGAGGAAGGGGAAAGCAAAGGATGGTAGCAGGGACAAGGATGGCACCAGCAACACCCTCTAGCCCTGAAGGGTGAGGTGGGGAGGTGGCACTGGTACCTGTCACAGTACAGCTGCAAGTGCCGGGGCATCTCCCCGTGCGGCACAGCGTCTGGGGACTCCTGCAGCTTCAGGACCTGGAAGTCCACGCACTTGCACTTATCCGGCATGATGAAATAGGGGTCCAGTGGGCATTTTGGGCGGCCGGCTTGTTCTCTGTGGAGAGAGATCAGTCAGGGAAGGCTGCTGGCACTCCAGAGCCACCCCTGCAAGTCCCCCTATAGAGGGGACAGCAGTGACAAGGCCCAGAGCAGCCACCCCTGCGAGCAGTCCCCTGCGAGAAGGGTGGTCACACAGGGCTGAACCAAAGGCTCACCAAGCCCTTTGTCTTGTCTTCAACAGCTGCCAAAAAGCAGGCACGAGAACAAGCCAAAGACGGGGTGATACCTGCTTGAATACTCACCC
>JAHREE010000193.1:7280759-7320147 GCA_033628505.1 Tringa tobata | reverse complement strand
AGACCTACCTCCAGCTCTGCCTCAGCAAAAGGGGAGGAAAGCAAGGTGTGTGCGTGGGCTGCTCCAGCAGAGCTGTGTGTTTGGAGCATCTTTAGCAACGCCACGTGCGTGCCGAGTCCTGGGAGTAGGTTGGGTTGGTTTGTTCCCCGGGTGAAGGCATGCAGTTGCATGCTTGATGGCTCCCATTTAGTGTGCGTTTCATTTCTGGGTGGTGAAAACATAACTGGCTTTTCTGATTCATGCTGACGTTCTCCCAAAGGCAGTCTGGTAATGGAGCCCTTAGCTGGTAATGGTCAGGGAGAGCTGCCTGGGTTTAGACTGGCTGAGGGTCCTGTCACATTTTACGTTTCATAGAATAGCAACGAGCTCTTGTGTATGGTTTCCACCCCTTAAAAAAAGCTTTGTAAGCTCACAGCATTTCATGTCATTTCTAGAAATAGAGACCAGCGTGTAGGAGCTGCAGAAACCTGCCCCAGCTTGTAACAGGTTATTGTTAGCACTGGGTGGGAGCCGAGTCTGGCTCTGATGGTAGCTCCCACTTTTGTCTATTGTCAAGTCTGTGGAGGCAGCAGCTCCAAAAGACATAAATCTGGGAGGAAGAAAGACACCTCCTTTCTCCCCAGGTAAGGCTTTAATAATAGGAAACACCAGGCCTGAAGACTTTACATTGAAGTTTATTATGTGTATAAATTAATAATCAGACAAGAGAATGACACGGTATCTTCAGCAACCGTCTTCTGCTTTTTTTTTTTTTAAAAAAAAACCAAACAAAAATGATTGGAAAAAGAATTAACAAAGACCTACTAGTGTCATATAAACCAGTCTGTAATGCACAAGAGCCGTGTGGCTCCACAGAAAAAGTGATCACAGCATTATCTAACAGTATAAAAAAATCGAGCAAACAGCTCAATATTTCTGAGGAGAGACAGACGTCAAAGCTGGGTTTCTGATCCTGTAGGATTTTTTGCAGGCACTCCCTAAAGCAACGACAATTCTTGGCCATTGTTTTTAGCCTTTTCTACCCTTAGTTTTTGGTGACAAAGTTAGTCTCTGAGAGGAGCTCACACCAAGCACGGGAGGGACTTTGCCTGACCCCCCTTACAGCGCACTCTTTGATTTCTGGGGAGAAAAATCTCCTAATATTAGTGGCAGAGCCAAGATCACAGTACCCAGTCATGGGGAATTTCTCTCACAAGGACTGGGGAAGGTGGATTAGTTCAGGATGAGGGAAGGCACGATGAGAAGGTGAAGGTCCTGCTCCTTCACATGGCAAATAAGCCCACAGCAACCGTCGTGGCTAGGAAGCCAAGCGCCAGGATCCACCGCACCAGGGGAGTGCTGGGCATCATGTCTGTGTGTTTCTTCTGTGTCCTCTCACTTTCTTTCCCAGGTGCTGGAAGGGAAAAAAAAAAAAACAGGTGGATGAGGCAAGGTTGGGGCGAAAAGCTGCAGTTATGCTACGCTTGCTCTGCTCGGTGCCGGAGGAGACCCTGCTGGAGTTGTCAAGGGGAGAAGGAGGAAGCCCAGAGCTCATTTGGGCTGGGGGAAACAGCAGCAGCAGGTTCTGCTCTCCTGGGGTAGGCAAAGAAGGGAAGCAGCAGAGCTGGGAAGCAGCAGACCTGGGAATCACAAAGGCTCACAGCCCCTCTCCCTGTACCCTTCTCTCCTTACAGGCTTATAAATGTGCCGCCTGGCTCCACCAAGCCCCTGATGTGTGCAGAAGACAGCAAAAAACTTAATCACTCTTCTCTAAACATCTGAGCCTGCTCCTCACTCAGTTACAAGCCTGGCTCCGTGAAAAGGCATCCCTCTGCTTGCAGCAGCTGCTGGGGCTTTGCCCAGTCCGGGATGGGAGCTTGCCAGCAGATGGAGCTTTGTCAGTTTTGGAAAACTGATGGGCAGCCCGTACCTCCCCGTGTCCCAGCTGGTTACGTTTCACCATCCAGAACAATGCTTACTATAAGCTCAGCACACTTTCAGGAGTGTTTTCAGTAAATACTTCTGGAAGGCAGGAAAAGAACCCGAGGGAGAGTTTGTCCAAAAGGAGAGGCTGTTTGATAGGGCTGTGTGTCCAGAAGAACCTTCTGTCTGCATCACAGCACCACGGCTGATTTGCTGGGCCCAAAATTGCAGCCTTTCCTTCTGCAAACTTGAGGCCAGTTTTCCCTGTGGTAGAAACTCCTGTGGTGAATGAACCTTACACTTGCTAAAAGCTAAAAGAAGGAGAAGGGACTCTCTTCTTGTAAAGCTCCCTCATTGACACTGCTTCTGGAGAGCCCCCATGTGTCATCCTCCCTTGGTCATGTCTAGAAGCAGCTTTGCACACCAGGGCCTCTCCTTGCACTACGTACTGATGGCTGGAGAAGAGACAGGGCAAGCACCTCATGCTCATTTCTTGGTGGCTTTTACAAACAAGAACAAGGAAGGGAGGAAAACAAAACCACAAGGTGTTAAACACCTGCTCTTAGAAGTGTCTTACCGTGCTCATACGATCTGTTAATGTTCCTTGTGCGAAGCTCTGCCTTTGGCTGCATAGGGTGACCATTCTCCTGGCCCTTGGACACCAGCTCCTGCAGCGCCTCAAACACCTGAGAACAGGGAACATTGTCTCATTATGTGGCCTCATCTTCTTCTTTCACTGCACTCCTTGCCCCTGCCCCAGGCACTTTAGGAACTAGAGGAAGACACAAGCCTTCAGACCAAGTTTCCTGGCACTTTTTGCACAGAACATAATCTGCCTGTGGTGTCAGGAGCATGGCTTTCAAACTCCTTGTTCACTTTACAGGTTCTCTCTGAAGCTTCCAGCTCAGGAGAAGGCTATTGCCCATGTTCTGGTGGAAAGGAAAGCAAGGTACCTGTACATCTAGTCAGAATCCACAGAGGACCTGTGGAGCTGTACTACAGAGGTAGGACAGATAGGTGGTGATCCCCACTCCCAGTATAAGCCCTCATTCATGTCTGAATAATGGCACACAGAAGACACTGAATTCAAACCCTAGGGGAACATGAAGAGTCTTTCAGAGACCAGCCTTTTACTAGGCTGGACAAATGTAGCCATGCAACTCTGACTAGCTTGCCCTAATCCACAACTTCCCATAAACTCCACAGCAGATATGCCGCTTTTGCCTTTCCCCTGTAGCTGTTATGTTGTTTGAGAGAGGGTGTGGGCAGGCAGGGCTTGCTGGTTGTTACTCACCTGTATATTTAACAGGAATGCTTTCTTGGCCTCCTCCAAGACTCTTTTCTTAGTGGCATGATCCATCTCAAGGGCATTCATGCGGGAACGGTAGAGCTGCTTGAACTTGGTGGCGTTGGAGACTCCATCGAAGGTGAAGAAAGCCAGCCCTTCTCCAGTGCTGGGAAGCTGGAGGGCCTTTTGGGCAATTTTCTTCAGCACCTGCCCCCCAGACAGGTCTCCCAAATACCGAGTGTAGGCATGGGCCACCAGGAGCTCTGGGTGGTTCTTGCCTACGTAGTGGAGCCTCTCAACGTATTTCTTAGTAGCCTCAGGACATGGGATCTCTTCCCTCCAGTTGCTACCATAGAAGTACTCCAAGTCTTCCTCCAGGGCAGCTTTCCGGTGCAGCTCCGCCGGAAAATACACAGGGGCATAAACTGGGTTGTTCTTGTTACGTTCAATCTCTTCCTCCAGAGCAGAGTAGATGAAGTACAAGGATGCCGTAACCAGCTGAAAGAGAAGGAAGAAGATGAGCTACAGGTGCATCTGCCTGTCTTCAGGTTTTAGGGGCAAATCCTACTAATGCAAAAGTTACTCATGGGCACAGCAAGTAAGAGTCGTGCCCATCTGTGATGTTGCAGGTTTCCCACGTGGAAAACAGAATTGCAAGGTGCCGTGAGACACCATTTAGCCTTTCCCCTTCTGCTTGAGGCAGCATCAGGTAAGACCTAAGCCCTTTCCCACAGGTACTGATCTCACCTGTCCTTAAAAGCCACTGCCTTCACCTTCAAGTTAAAGGTCTTGCAGCTTGATGTAATGGAAACTGGAGCCCTATGAAATCATGCCTGGTCTATTCTCCTCATTCCCTTGGTCAATAGTGAGGGTATTCCCAAAGGTATATTTTCTGCTGCATTGTTCAAATCTGAATGCTTCAAGATGTGGCTTCCCTTTGTGGGGCCTTGTGAGATGATGACACACCCCGTTTATTTTTCAACATATTCATCATATTGTCAGCCCACCATCCTGGGAGCTGAGGCACCACCACTCGTTTCTTTCAGACTTACAAGTGGGGTTGCCTCCTTGGTTTCCCTGAGGAGACGAGATAAAAGGGGGCTGGAAGCACAGCCTGCCTCTGAAAGATGCCTTTGTGATGAGGCGATGCGAGGCTGTGTGTTCTCCTCTCTATTTTGAAACCATTGTTATTGTTGTTTTTCCCAGCTTACGTGATACTTCTATCTGCCAGCTTTTCCACGTGGCGTAAGACAATCTAGCTGTGTTTCTTCCTTCCCCAGGCATGCTGTTTTCAGAGGCTGTATACATATTTACACCTACACCACCCCTTCCTTACACCGGAATCCCTCATCAGCAGCAAAGGCTAAAACATGAAGGCATTGTAGTATGGGTGAGTCAGGTTTGGGGGGGGGATCAGGCTGATGGCAGGAGAGAAGGCACTTTCCCACAAAGCCATCAGGTTGGCAGTTAAAGAGTTGCCACTTCAACTTTTCCCCACTGTGCCAGCAAATAGGACTTTGATAAGCACACAGGTAGTGGCTTGGTTGTGGAAACAAATATTCAGATTCTGGGGAATCACGTGTCAGGGCAGATATATAGGTTTGCCAAGAGAGTAAACAAAAATAGACGTTTTTTAAACAATAACCTGTTATCCAGCTTACCGGAAAAGAAACAAAATACAGGAACATTGCCTAACAAATTAAGAAGATATAACTTGACTGGTTGTTTTCAGAGGCAGGTTAGAGGGTTAGTGGGAAACGTGGCTTTTGAAAACTGTCGTTACTTTTTAAAACTGACGTCACGTCTCACTCCACATCTCACTCAGCATGTAAATATCTTCTAAAAAACTGAGCTGTATTCTGAAGGCCTGACTTTTTACATTATTGCCAGCCTGTCTCAAAGTTCACTGCCTGACCAATGCCACATTACTAACAGCAGGAAGTCAGCACCTGAGATCAAATTTATGCTTGACTAAGTATCCTGAATGCAACCTGTCAGAAGTAAGTAGTCTTTTTCCTACTCTTGTGGATTTATTTGCCAAGGAACAATTCAACAACAAAGTAATTAAACCCCAGGTTGGATCACTAGCTGTTATTTGCAAGCCCATGCGTCACATCCTATAGCCTCCCAGGAATGTCTGGCCCAGGTGTGTGCTGGTTTTGCTCATGGCTTTGTTATGTGGCTCAGATCCCAGGAATCACATATCTAGCCAGGTTAGGTGCAAACTAATATCTGCAAATGTTTCTCTTTTATCTTAAGAAAAGGCAACAGGCTCCTACCTGTTAGTGGCAGACTAACAGGTGAGCTAGTGGCAGCTTGCTCAAACTCAGTCTGCTTTTGAGTTATTATTGTTCACAATCTCAGCTGTGGCATTACCCAAGTGACAACTGAAACATTGCAAAGTTCATTGCCAGAGATGATCCCACAGCCTCATTTTCTCACTGTTCCATCATTGTTACTAGCTGTAGCTGCTTAGAGGGTTGTAAGCTTAGTGTTCTCCAGCTTTTTGGCATTTCAGCCACTTGTGTATCTGCATAGCCTCCATTAACTATCATTGCCAATAATTAACATGCAGGCATTTATGAAGAATGAGAAAAACAATTACATTAATCCCTTCAACCTCTTTGTCTTTTTATCCTGTTTCAGCTTGGCTGCCCCTCCTGATACGCACAGTCCTGCCCTGCCTTCTACAAGAGGAGCTGGTAGGATCTTAAGGTGCTGGAGTTTGAAGAGCGTGTTTTGCACGGGAGGTGTAGTGGAAACAACCTCCTTCCTTGTGCTGTCCACATTCTCCTCCCTTTAGTCCCCACACAGCCTGTTTGATCTGTGTATTTCCTGGCTAGGACATTCCACCCCCAAGCAATGCTGCTACCAAGTACCTTAAACTCCTGGAGTGACACCTGCCCCTTCTGGAAATTCTTCATGAACGGCGTGTTCTCCGCCTGCTCGTGCACCTCCTTGGTAGCTTCCTTCATCAGTTCTGACAGGTCCTTGGACATGCTGGGGAACAGCAGCAAAACAGATGTCAGTGTTATTGCTCTCCTCTGGCAAAATGCATCTTAACTCTCTAGGAAAAAAAGAGGGAGCCTGGCATGGCAGGAAAAGGAGGAGAGCATTCCTGAGAGCCACGGATGGGAACCAGGGAGCACTAGCATCCCAAATGCTGTCCTGAGCAAGGAAGACTGACAGACTCCATCCAGAGGTGAAAGCAGGAGCATGCCGTTCCCTGCGGGGCAGAAACAGGAGCAGCATGCCTAAAATCAAGGGGAGAAACACAATACTCTTCTGGCAAAAAAATTCCCCTCTCGTTCCTGTCCCGCTCTTACCTTTCGGAGCTGTGTGTCTGGGGGGTTTCCATGTTTCTCCACTTCGTTTCACTCCTCCGCTTCCCTGCTGTTTTTTTCTCGCTCGTGCTTTTCCTCCTTCCCTTCTGCTCCCAGGACAGCCAAGCCTCTGCGCTGGGAAGCCCGGATCCCGCATCCAGCTTTATATTGCCAGGCCACGTGAGCAGCCGCACCGCTGACCTCAGTTGTGAGTACAAACTTCTTGCAACACAACCGCACTTCCCTTCCCAGCCTGGCTGTCACCCTCTCCTCCCCTGCAGCCCCGAGGGACCAGGAGGAAGTCACCTGATGCCTCTTGATAACTAAGCACAAACAAGAGGATGTCCAGCAACTTCTCCTTCCAGGGTGCCTGGCTCCGTAACCCTTTCAGTGCAGAGCCCGGGTGCTGGAAGAGATGCTCGTTACCCTGGGGTTGGACAAGGAGCGATGGATTTACAGAGCTGGAGCCTTGGGCAGGGTGGGCAGCCTCTTTATCCTACATCCCAATCTGTGTCCCAGCTGCACCTGGCCTGGGGAGCTAAAACAGCACCCTTCCTCGTGTGCTCGGGCACGATTCAGGTGCTTTGCCCAGAGCCAGCACAGGTGTGCCAGCACCGACACATCAGCCACATCCTTTCCATGCTGTCTTGCACGTGGAAAAAAATACCATCAGATTTACATGGCAACTGGCCCCTGATCTTACCACGGGTCTGTGCAGGGCAGTTTAGGAGAATTAGCACTTCATCTCCTAGACACCCAGAAGGCTGGGGTAGCTGGTGGACATAAAAGATGGCGTGCAAGACTTGAGGGAAACTGAGGAAGTCTGCAGAGACTTTCTAGGGCAAATAATTTCTCTGATTTGGGAAAAGAGAGTTGGACGAGGTGCTTCTGCCAGTAGCTGCCTGCTCTGCTGTTTTGTCTGGTGAAGAGGTTAATGAGGCAGCCAACAGATGAAGTGCCTTCACCTGGAGCCCTTCTTTTCCAACTGTATCTGTGCTGGGAGTAGGAGTAGCCAGGACTGACGATGCATTGGCCAGCTGTACTTTGGAAAAGCACACATTTTGTGCTCAACCTGAAGAACAGGACACTTAAAGCCACCATTCCCCTGCTGCTGTGGGTGTGAGAAAGCCCGGTGCTGCTGTTGTACAGTCATTGGTAGAGGGGCAAAGCTTGGGGAGGAGAGAGAGGGACTGTGGCATCTTCTGTCCCCTCCAGCAAGTGCACCCTGTGGCTTTGCTGGTGGATGCTGTTGTCCAAGCCCCGCACCTCGCGTGTCTCCCTGTCACTGCACCTACACCTGGCCACAGCTGGATTTGCTGCCGTAGCTTAGAAAGCTGTCCAGGAGGAAATATGCTTCCACACTTGTTTTTCAACTCAGGCAGACATCTGGCCTGCGGTGCAGCTCTCAGGAAGGATTACTCAGCGCTTCCACCCTGACTCAGCCAGACTTTTCCTGCCTTGCTTTTTGTCTTTTAAAGCAACAGTGCACACTACCAAAAGCTGTCACGTACCGCTTTTACCCCCATGCTATGTTTTTCTGTAAGGTAAAGTACACGTATCTCGGGATGTGTGAATCTTTGAAGCAAGCATGACAAAGCCCCGAACGTCCCCTGAGAGAGGGCTCCTGTGCAGAGCCCATGGGAGCATAGGGCTGCATGGCCAGTCCCTCCTGAAAACACTGATGCCATTTTGCCACAGGAATGGCCCCAAAATTAGCATTTCCCTCTGGCATTGCTTCTTAAAGCTCGCATTTTCTCTCCTCAGTGAGTCCTATTCTGACATGGGAAGCTGGAGCACAGATTGAACCTGTAGTTCTGGTGGAGGGAAGTAGGAAATAGATGAGAATATGGAAATTAATAATCTGCAAAAAAAAATAATATGCAAAAAAATCCAACCCTCAAGCCCTGCTTCTCCTTTCACCTCTGTTCTGCAGCTCTGGTAATATATCCAGTTCTGGTACTTTCTGGTTGCTTTCAGGCCAGGGCTTTTGTCCCCTGCCTTCCTGCCATCTTCTAAGAGGTTTCATGCTTGGAGGTGCTCTAAAGGATGTATCCAAAAGGTCCTCCTACTTCCTTTTTGTCCACGGTTGTGGTAGGTGTGGATGTGAGACGGGGGGAAAGAGAGAGAGGCTGTCTAGTCATGTTGATGCCATTCCAGGTAGGATACTTCTTCCCAGGAACAGGTCTGGGCTCATAACCACACTGCCCCAGGACATGGAGCCAATATACCTCCTTCTGGATCTTGGGGCTTGACTTTCTCCTGCGCTGGTCACAAGAGATAAGGTCCCTACTGCAGTTCACCTCTGTGTGAGCTTTTCCACAGGTGAAGGCAAGCAAACTGTGCCACAGAATCAGTTTATGCTGATCGGGGTTACTTGGGATGGAGCAGCTGAGACCAGGCTCCGGAAAGGCTCAAATGCCCTGCAGCAAGATGGAAGGGGAACTGAAAGTGAGGTGTCATCATCTTTGTGCTTGCTGGCCTGGAGCATTTCCAGTACCCATCCAGTGCTCTCCAGCAAGGACTTGTATTGCTTCTGCTGTGCTGTTGCTGTGTGGTGCAGGGAGGTTAATGACACGGCGTGTGCCAGTGCGCTGGCAGAGGTCTGTGAGGGACCATCTCTTCCTAGAAGAGAATTTGGGAAGTCGACACTTGAGAGTGATGCACGAGGAAGGAGGTGCGTGCTTTTAGCAGAAGGAATAAATTGGCCCCCAAAGCAAATCACTCCGGGCACAGTGGGCCGCTGGAAAGCAGAGGCCAGGCTGCATCCAGGTCACTAGGAGATTTTTCTTGGACCTCATCGAAACGTCGGACTTGTGGTCTCCCACCATGCCTGCCAGGAGTCCTGCCATCTCCTACTTGTGCAGGGAGCAGCGGCTGGGTGGTGCCAGAGCTACTTGCTGTGAGGGTGATGTCCATGGGCACCAATGAAAGTGCCCAGGAGATTTCTAGCAGAGATGAATCAAGTAGCCTCAGGCAAGATGTTTTTAATAGTTCCTGCCAGGCTTAAAAGTCTCCCAGAGAAAACGCTTAATCAAGAGATGGTGTGGATGAAGGGTTAATAAGAGCAACAGAAAGTTACTGAGGGGTCGGTGTTTTCATCAGGTGTAGAGAACTGGGGGATTTTGTCCTCCTTATAGACTTAACAGCCTGTTCTGCCAATAGATTTGTAGTCGGAAATGTCTAGCGACAGGGGCAGTCACGGAGTGCCAGGTCAGCTCTCCTGAGCCCCCGTGGGAAGTGCTGTTCCACGCTGGGATCCGGCAGGCAGGCAGGCAGGCAGCTGCAGAAAAGGCACTGCCTGGTGAAAGGCAGCCTTCCCTGGCTGGGAGGGGTTAATGGATGGACTCCTGCAAACCGTGACACAGCAAAATTCAGCCGCCTGATTTGCACCCGGAAAGCTGACTCAGTAACCAGGAATTGCTGTGTAATGGCAGGGGAAAAAAAAAACACCAACAAACAAAACCAAAACCAGAACACAACAAAGAAGTTGCGATAACTGCTTAAAATGACTTGTTGAAAGAGAGGGTTGGTGCTGGAGCACAGGGCTATATGTTACGGGTTAATTCATGTTTATCAAAGGGAGATTGCCTGGCCCGGCCCAGCCCTGGCAGAACGGACTGTGCTCGCTGCTGTCAGCATTGAAAGATCCAAGTCTAGATCAGAGATACGGGTGGAAGAAGGGAGGCTGGGGGTGGAAGAAGGGAGGCTGGGGGCAAAACACACTGGAAATCGCCATGGGGAGCGCGGGCGCTGCGGGTGTTCTCCAGAATGGCATTGCTGGTACCTATAGATGGACATGGCAAACCCCACACACGGGAACCCCAGAGACCAACCTGGTGGGAGAGGGAGATGCAGGCAGATTTCTTGGGCATAAATGTACCAGCATGACAAAAATAAGAATCACAGATTACAACACATATTTTTATGGATGTATATATATATATATATCTCCAGCGCATGGCTATGAGCAAGGAGAGAGCTCTGGGCTGGCTGAGAACAGAGCAAGCACCCTGCAAGGCAGGTATCTGCTTTGTGACCAGAGACCCAGGGTCAGGCAGCGACCCGAGGTGTGAAGCAGGTCTCTGGGTTACGGGTACACTGGGTCGAAATTTTGGGGGGGAATACATAGAGCCCACCACACTTCTCAGAGATTTGGTGCTGGTGGGGACAGACCCTGTGATCTGCTGGGGCTCTGCTTTGGGAGCAGAAGGGAGGTGTGGAAGGGAGCAGTGTGGAGTTATCAAATAAAAATCCCATTCGTACAACCATTTCAGTCTGTGCTGCCTCCTTTGTTTCCGTGCTACAGCCGTGTAAAACAAAGTGTGCCCTGGCTGCGAGACAGGACGAACTGTGAAAATCTGGATTCAAAAATCACATACGTGCAACAAAAGGAGGACCTTGTGCCACAGCTCACACCCCTTTCTTGTGGGAGGGGAGGAGATGGAACTGGAAACCAAGTTTTGCAGAGAAAATGAGACCCAACCCCCTCCCTCCCCGCAACCCCAAAGTTTCCAAACCACGTCTGTGTGGTTCCCTGCCCCCGGGTTATGGGAGACGTGTGTCCTCCCTCCTCCTCCACAGCGCCGGGCGGCCAACGGGCTGCGAGCAGCTGGGAGCTGTTTCTGGAGATTTCTCCGATTGTCCCGAGATGCGGGACGGGGGCCAAGAGCAACAGCTGCAATCTCAGGGCGGCACTCAGGAATCCGCCCCCGCAGCGCACGGCCTCACTGCTCCCCCGTGACTCAGCAAAAGAGCCCCAAACCTTGACTCAGCAAAAGAGCCCCAAACCTTTACTCAGCAAAAGAGCCCCTCCGAACCTTTACTCAGCAAATCTGGGGCGGCTCCGCCTGACCCTGACTCAGCAGGACGCCCAGGCTGGCTGGGGGAAAGGGCGAGTCAGCGTTAGCGGGAGGCAGGCGGCAGGGTTTTGGGCTCACGCAAGAGTGGGGGGGTCCCAGTGGGACACGTGGCAACGCTGGCAGCCCCCAAAATGCTCCTCATCCAGCTGTGCTTCCCAGCTGCACCAAGGGAGGATGGGAGGCAGGAAAGGTTGGAAAAGTTGGTGTCTCAGGGTGGGAAAACTGTGCACCTCGCTGTCCCGGGGACATGGAGGAGACTGTGGCCATCTGCCCTGAGACCAGCTCCATACGGGGGGAGTCAAGGCATGGGAACACTGCTCTCTGGGAATGCTGGATGGGCTCCTGGCTTCGCCCGTGCTGGCAGAAAACACCAAACCCAGGAGATATGAGGTGTGGGAAGGAGTTTATTTTAGAGGCTGGCATGCGGGGCACGCCAAATTTAAGCGACTTACTCAAGGCCATACAGGGTGTCTGTGGCATAGGCTGTGTCCCCCCTTTCCTCCTCCCTTTTTCTTCCCTCATTACAAAAGATCACTCCAGGGCAGGCAGGCAAGACTGAATTTACCTGACTGAGCTGCTCTTTGGAAGAATTTTGTTTTGAAAGTATGATGCTACTCACTAACAAGAAGGAATAAGAAAAAGTGGAATTAGCAAGGGCAGATATTTCTTCAAAAAGCCTTTCATTTAGGGGCAGGGTGGGCTCAGGATTGGAGAGCCCTGTGCACTAGCATGGCTGCTAGTGCAAAAAAGCAAGAACATCCCCCTTTTTGGGGAGATCTTCCCTATCATCCCGGGCACCAGGGAGCCGGGACTATTGGCTCTGTGTGGCAGACCCCCCTTTCACCCACGCAGTGCCTAGCACGGCAGGACCTTGGGACCATGGCTGGTCATTATTAACATTATTAATCATTAACAGGAACTCCTGGGCAATGAAGGATTTGAATTAAAAGTGTTCAGCTGCTGGGTGCGGTCTGGCAAACACAAGAGGGACCAAAGGTGCTCGGCATGGGGTGGGCCACCCCTTTATTTTATTGCTCTGCCAGAGCTGGTGGTTGATGGTGTGAATCACTGCACGGAACAAGTCCCTGCCTGAAAGCAGCGGGAACGGGCACAGGGACACTGCTGGCAGCGCATCACCCACACCCTGGCTTTTTAAGTCTTTTTTTTTTCTATTTCGAAAATAGAAAAAGGAGCAAAGGAGCTCAGAGAAATTGGCACCTATCTCCCACTGAGACTGGCCGGGTATTTCAGGCCTTTTTTTTTTTTTTTTGTTGGCCAAGGAGCTAAAAATACCACTGAATTGCCTCTCAGCAATTTTTCTAAACACAGATTTTCTTGCTGCTCTGTGCTCGAGAAAGAGCCTCCCCTAAAGCCCCAGGAAAGCTGTGTCCTCGCCTCACCCTGACGTAAATTCACCTTGTGCCTGATCCATGTGCTTTTCTGCTGAGATTGGCTGGGAAAATGCAGTGCCTGGAGACTGGCACACGCGGCTTTTCTGTGCCGGGAGGGAATTACTGATCTCCCCCAAGAAAAGCCCATCTCCCTTGCCAGGGGTCTCCTTGCCAGGGCTGAGCCTTGCTGTTGCAGAGCAAAACACCCCCACGTACCCCAGCCAGGGGCTCCCGGCAAGGACCAAGGTCCAGCCCCACAGGAATGCTGCCGGAGACAGCGCTGCCACGGATTTCTCCCACCCACGGGGAGCGATGCTGTGCCCCCTCACCCATCCCCATCCCTCTGACCCCTGGTGACCCTGCTGGGAGGGGGAAACGAATCTGCCCGCTCATGCAGTCCAAACCCGCTGCGATTCCCATGCCCCCTCCCACACNAGGACCTTGTGCCACAGCTCACACCCCTTTCTTGTGGGAGGGGAGGAGATGGAACTGGAAACCAAGTTTTGCAGAGAAAATGAGACCCAACCCCCTCCCTCCCCGCAACCCCAAAGTTTCCAAACCACGTCTGTGTGGTTCCCTGCCCCCGGGTTATGGGAGACGTGTGTCCTCCCTCCTCCTCCACAGCGCCGGGCGGCCAACGGGCTGCGAGCAGCTGGGAGCTGTTTCTGGAGATTTCTCCGATTGTCCCGAGATGCGGGACGGGGGCCAAGAGCAACAGCTGCAATCTCAGGGCGGCACTCAGGAATCCGCCCCCGCAGCGCACGGCCTCACTGCTCCCCCGTGACTCAGCAAAAGAGCCCCAAACCTTGACTCAGCAAAAGAGCCCCAAACCTTTACTCAGCAAAAGAGCCCCTCCGAACCTTTACTCAGCAAATCTGGGGCGGCTCCGCCTGACCCTGACTCAGCAGGACGCCCAGGCTGGCTGGGGGAAAGGGCGAGTCAGCGTTAGCGGGAGGCAGGCGGCAGGGTTTTGGGCTCACGCAAGAGTGGGGGGGTCCCAGTGGGACACGTGGCAACGCTGGCAGCCCCCAAAATGCTCCTCATCCAGCTGTGCTTCCCAGCTGCACCGAGGGAGGATGGGAGGCAGGAAAGGTTGGAAAAGTTGGTGTCCCCAGGTGGGAAAACTGCGCACCTCGCTGTCCCGGGGACATGGAGGAGACTGTGGCCATCTGTCCTGACACCAGCTCCATACGGGGGGAGTCAAGGCATGGGAACACTGCTCTCTGGGAATGCTGGATGGGCTCCTGGCTTCGCCCGTGCTGGCAGAAAACACCAAACCCAGGAGATACGAGGTGTGGGAAGGAGTTTATTTTAGAGGCTGGCATGCGGGGCACACCAAATTTAAGCGACTTACTCAAGGCCATACAGGGTGTCTGTGGCATAGGCTGTGTCCCCCCTTTCCTCCTCCCTTTTTCTTCCCTCATTACAAAAGATCACTCCAGGGCAGGCAGGCAAGACTGAATTTACCTGACTGAGCTGCTCTTTGGAAGAATTTTGTTTTGAAAGTATGATGCTACTCACTAACAAGAAGGAATAAGAAAAAGTGGAATTAGCAAGGGCAGATATTTCTTCAAAAAGCCTTTCATTTAGGGGCAGGGTGGGCTCAGGATCGGAGAGCCCTGTGCACTAGCATGGCTGCTAGTGCAAAAAAAACAAGAACATCCCCCTTTTTGGGGAGATCTTCCCTATCATCCTGGGCACCAAGGAGCCGGGACCATTGGCTCTGTGTGGCAGACCCCCCTTTCACCCACGCAGTGCCTAGCACGGCAGGACCTTGGGACCATGGCTGGTCATTATTAACATTATTAATCATTAACAGGAACTCCTGGGCAATGAAGGATTTGAATTAAAAGTGTTCAGCTGCTGGGTGCGGTCTGGCAAACACAAGAGGGACCAAAGGTGCTCGGCATGGGGTGGGCCACCCCTTTATTTTATTGCTCTGCCAGAGCTGGTGGTTGATGGTGTGAATCACTGCACGGAACAAGTCCCTGCCTGAAAGCAGCGGGAACGGGCACAGGGACACTGCTGGCAGCGCATCACCCACACCCTGGCTTTTTAAGTCTTTTTTTTTTCTATTTCGAAAATAGAAAAAGGAGCAAAGGAGCTCAGAGAAATTGGCACCTATCTCCCACTGAGACTGGCCGGGTATTTCAGGCCTTTTTTTTTTTTTTTTGTTGGCCAAGGAGCTAAAAATACCACTGAATTGCCTCTCAGCAATTTTTCTAAACACAGATTTTCTTGCTGCTCTGTGCTCGAGAAAGAGCCTCCCCTAAAGCCCCAGGAAAGCTGTGTCCTCGCCTCACCCTGACGTAAATTCACCTTGTGCCTGATCCATGTGCTTTTCTGCTGAGATTGGCTGGGAAAATGCAGTGCCTGGAGACTGGCACACGCGGCTTTTCTGTGCCGGGAGGGAATTACTGATCTCCCCCAAGAAAAGCCCATCTCCCTTGCCAGGGGTCTCCTTGCCAGGGCTGAGCCTTGCTGTTGCAGAGCAAAACACCCCCACGTACCCCAGCCAGGGGCTCCCGGCAAGGACCAAGGTCCAGCCCCACAGGAATGCTGCCGGAGACAGCGCTGCCACGGATTTCTCCCACCCACGGGGAGCGATGCTGTGCCCCCTCACCCATCCCCATCCCTCTGACCCCTGGTGACCCTGCTGGGAGGGGGAAACGAATCTGCCCGCTCATGCAGTCCAAACCCGCTGCGATTCCCATGCCCCCTCCCACACACAGGAGATTTTGCAAGGCCGGCAGCGGAGAAGGAAGAGGAAGCTTTTGCTTGCGAGCCCGTTCCCTCCCCGAGTCCCTGTTCCCTCACTTGGGTTTTGCAAAAAGCAACGGGAGCACTTGTTCACCCAACTCGCAGCAGAGCTGCCAGGCACCCTGTGGGATGCTTGGGGTACCCTAAAAGCCAGGAGAGAGCCGGCAAGTCAATGCTCACAAGCACCTTGGCATCACCCTGGTGCGAGAAGTCACCTCTGTCCTCGTGGTCTGTGAAAGGTCCTCAGGAGAAACAGAAAATAAACAGACTGGCTGCCAGTACAGCTCCTTGTGTTGCACCTCCTCTCCGTGACCACTGGCCACCTCCATTTCCTCGCTTCGAGCACTGGGGCTTGTCCTCTTGCATTTTTGCACATTTTCCTACCCTCCTTCCTTTTTTTGGTGTCTTTCCTCTCTTCTTGTGCTTCCATTTGCTTATGCTCCCACACAGATAAAAGCAAATTATTTATAGAAATGTTTTCCTTCCTCACAACCCCTCTCTCTGCTGCCCACTGGATCCCCACTGTACATCCCTTCCCAGCACTGCCTGCCCTAAGCAGTGCCACTAACAGTGATCTTAAGGGAAGGGGAAGTGGCTTTATTCTCATTTTTTGAAGGAAGGGGGAATTTTGTTATGTAAAATAAGCTTTGGGGAAACTTTGACATGGCAGAGCAACATGAAAGTCCTGTGGGATGGAAAGCAGCCTTCCCAGTAGTACTAGCATGGGACACTTCTATGCTAAGACAATGTGGGAAATCAGATGGTTTTGTTAACCGCTCTTTAAAAAAAAAAATAACTTCCTATACTATTTGGAGGTTGGTAGTAGGTAAAAAGAGAAGCATGGATTTTTTTTTTGTCTCTACAAATGTGACGCTGGTATGCCAAGAACCACACAACGCAAACATCATGGAAATTCTCATCAACTTGTAGCACAGATTTGATTTTCAGATATGGGGAGCAACTCTGACGCAGTCCAAGGGAGTTATGCCTTGCCTCAGCTGACATAGAAACAACTGCCCTGGGTCATGCAAAATATCCATTCAGGTCAGGATCCTGTTCCCAGGATCCTGGTTATTAATGGATGCTTAGACACAGTGCAAGTGCTCCTTCCTGGCTCCCGTGCAGTCACCACGCCTGAGTGGAGCAGTCGCTATGTGAGTTCACGCTGGGCTAATGGTTGCAGCATAATACTTAGAAAAAGGGAAAAACTTTGGTTTGTTTTGTTTCCAGTGGTTGCACAGCCAGCTAAGCAGGTCACTGCGAAGCAAGGAGTTATTGTCTGCAGTTGGTGGAGCTCGGGCTGAGTGTGTGAGGGACCACAGCCATCTGGTGGTCACAAGCGATCAGGCAGCATTATTCCTTTTTAGAATAGCAACACCAGAAAACACCCTTAAAAAGGGAAAGGCAATTAGAGGAATTCTTTATAGTGGTGTCATTTAATTAAAGCAGTTTTTGACAATGCAAAACACCTGGCCTCTACTTAAAGTCATCCCTTGCAGACCTGGCAGGTTTTTTTCCCAAGTTCATCCTCAGTAGAAACCTTGCAAAATTGTTCAAGCTATTACTGGTATAATCTATAACAAGCACTAATTTGGGCACAGAAGGATTGCACGCCCTCATCCTCATTCTTAATATTTTCAGTTGCTTGAAAAAAAAGAGACGTCATCCCTGTAGGATAAGTCTCTGTGCTGGGTGGCCCACAGTGAAGAGCACCACAACCACGGCTGGTTGCATGGTGGGGAGGGGACAGGCTCGCCTGGGTGGCCACGAGCAGCACTCTGAATTTTCACCTGTTGGTCATTGCTTCAAACTGACCCTACTTGGCAGCCACCAAAAGCCCTTCCCAACTGTTCGCCCCATGACAAAAATAGCGGTGGCCCAATTCCCCTGCCCTCTAGTCTTCCTTGGGGACGGTCCCCTCTTGGCTTTGCCAGCACCCAATGTGTCTGTCTTGGGAGGAGGAAAACAAGGTGAGGGTGGAGAAGGGGTCCTTACCCTGAGGTGGGCTCAGGGCGTCCCAGGGGCAGCAAGGAGGAGCTTGAGCTCCTTATGCTGAGGGTATACATTGGGGGATGGCTTCGTTTCTCTTTCAGGGGAAGCCACAGGCAATGCTGTGACACACCAAGGGAGCTGGAGGCACCGAGAACGGTAAGCGGTCACTGAGGCACCATCCAGCGTTCAAAACATCGCTGGTGTAAACAGGCTGGTGTCCTTCACAAATGCTGACCAAGCACCAGAAGCCCTCCCTTCCCAACAGAGCCAGGCAGCTCGAGTCCAGGCACTGGCAAGAGAGTTTAGGCATCTGGAGCATCTGCTCTGGAGACCCTTCTGGCCCCACAATTGCAAAGCCCACCAGCCTGGGCTCCATCATGCCTCTGCTCTGGGAAGTTCAGCATTTAACCCTTTTGCCTTTCCCTCTTGTTCTCTGTTTTTCTGTTGAGACTCACAGGAGGGAAGCTGCAGGAGCTCTCAGACCTTCCCATCGCAGCTCAGAGTCCTGTCTCGTCGGAGGGACCTGCCCTCACAGGTCTGCAGCACTGGGGGGGACGCTGCATCGACCTGCAGCTCATGGACCCTTGACTTCAGGTATCCTCCTGGGGGCCACACTCTCAGCACAGAGCCTTTGGTGCAAGCTCTGTGTGCCCTCACTGGGTTTGGGGGAAGGTGCTCTCCAGGGAGCTGAGTTTGGCTCCGGGCTTGCCACAGGGGTGACAGCAGAGGCCAGAGCCAGCACTGCATGGGCACATCCAGCCTCTCGCCCCAGGTTTCACTTCTAGCATCTGCTGAGCCAAGGATGCTTTGGAGAGTTTAAGAAAAAAAAAAAAGAAAAAAAGAGGGATATTTCAGAAAGCTGTGTGTGGTAAAAATGCACTTGTGACTGCTCCCCTGCCTTCACCTGTGCTTGCCACATGAAGCCCTCAGGCAGTCGGTAAAGCACAAACCCACAGCTCTGAGGCTGCGCTCTTCATTTCCACCCTTTGTTCCATCCAAGCCCTTTTTAGGTGGGAAGGGTGGGGTCCTGTGGCCCAGTGAAGTCCCGCTGCCGAATTGGCTGCAGGAGGAAGAGTAGCTCAGAGATGAAGCCACCACTGTTTAGCTTCAGGCACCCTCCAGCAGAGCCACTTGTGGACTCACCAGCAAGACGGGACAGGATAGGGCAGCTCTTAGGCTGATTAGGCTGGGCTTTCTCCTCCCCATCACCTCCAGAAGATAGGATGCACACCCTGGTGTGAGGTCTGCTGCTCAAAAAGGGTTATATTACATATATATAATACCACCTGGTGGAGAACAGAGAGATTCTCCCCTGGTTCCTCCCAGAGGCATTGGGAATGCACTGGAACTGGAAATGGTGATTCATTTTTCCAAGGGACGAACTGTCCGAGGACAGTATGTGCGGTCTGACTTGGAAAGCTGAGGAAAAGCACAAAGCCTCCTCCCATCCCACAAGTGCTGACAGAGGAGGAAACCCAGCACACTGTTTTTTCCAGCCCCGCTGCCACCAGCCACAGACCAGCTTTGCTCACAGCTCTTATCCTCAAACTTTTGCCTGAGCTTGGTACAGCTGAGACTGCAGGCAGGGGGAGAGGGAGGTGCTGAGGTTTGGGCAACTTCAGCTACTTTAACTCCTTCCTACAAGTATGGGGCTCAGATGACACTTCGAACCTGTTCAATCTCCTTCCAAGAATCCTTCCCCCAGCTCTCACTCAGCTGGACAGCAGGGGATGGCACGGGGACAACTGAGGACGCCCTGTGGATACCAGAGAGCCCTTCTGTAGCAACTGTATATCTTGCATGTCTTTAAGTGATTTATGGGCTGCAAGGTGGGTATTTGGATCTGGTCACAAGGCAGAGAGGGAAAGGTGAGGAGACAGCTCGCCCTCTCGCTATTTTGAGATGGGCTGTAGTCACCTCCCCAGGAGACTGTGCTAAAAAGCAGTGAGCCCCTGCCTTGGCTCGCAGCATCCTGAGCCCCCACGACATGCCCTGTCTCAGTGCCACAGAGCCCTTACCTTTCCATGGAGAGCAAATGTGGCTGCAGGGTCGCACCCCTCTCCTCCTCCACCGGGCCCTCCCCACTGACAGCACACACGTATCTTCAAGGGACGCTCGAGACTTTGCTCCTTTAATGTGCAATAAAAAAAAAAAAAAAGGCAACTCTCCCACGCTCAACAAGAAATCCCATGAGCAGGAGCCCCAGGCCTGGCACCCTCCTCCCCAGCTGCCTTTTTGCAATTAGGCAGCGTGTGCAGTTTGCTCAGAAGTTTTTCTCCCCACGTGCAAAGGAGCTCCTGGCTGCTGCAGGGCTGCTTTGCTGGGGCGAGATGACTGATGCCTTGCTTCACCTCTGTGCTGGCCAGCTAAACAAGCTACCCCATGCAACAGCGTGTTCTCCCCGCTATAACAGTGTCGATGTAAGGACCTTCTGCTTTAGGGGACACAGCTCTTTGCCCCCAGCACACAGAGCTACCTCGAGGAGGCTACAGCGCTGGCCTGATCAGAGGCTTGGAGAGGCTCCCCACACCGCAGCACAAAGAGGTGGAAGGCATCAGTGGAAGTGGGAGAGGGAGGTGGGACTGCATCGGGGAGAGAGGGGAAGGTAGTATAATAATGGGAGAATTAAATTAACTGCAAAGAGTTTGCTGAAGGCACATCCTATCCCATAGCAGACAGCCCCTTCAGCCCGGGGTACCGCTTGCAGCTCAAGCCCTGTGTGCAGCCAAGGGCTTTGGTAGCTGGCTGTCATGCAATGGAAACATTTGGGCTGGGGGTAGGATTCTGGATAAACTGACAGGGAGGGGGAGGAAAGGAAGAGGAAGAGAAGGGGTTGTGAGCGGGAAGGTGTTTCATACCACAAGCACTTGTGCAAGAGAGACTAGAGCAGCAGGGTCCCTCTACCAGTAGTGTTCCTCCTCTGCCACCTGTAATGCTTCGCATCCTCATGCTTTCCAGTCTAACAGGGGCAGGCAGAGGGCTGGAGATCCATTCTAGGGACGGAGTGAGGAAGAGGCAGGCAGGAATGATTTCAGCAGCAGACTGCAGCCTCTCCTGTTTCTTGGGCAAGATCTCTAACTACCTCACTGGAGAGGAGGGTGGGAAGCTTCTTCCGCTTTGCCCACACTGTACCAAAAAAAAAAGCCCACCAAACTCCCACATTCTCTAGCAGCTTTGAAACCCCCCTTCACAAGTCTATTGTGTGACATCCCTAAACACAACAAAGATTATCTAAAATCTGAAAGCAGCTTAAAAATAAAAACAACTCAAAGGGAAAACAGGAAGAGAGTGGAGGAAGGGGACAGAGTCCTTCCCCTGCTGGCCCCTGGTCCGAGGCAAGCAAAACAGCACACACAGCCTCTTGCTCCACAGCATACCAGTCCATAGCATTCACAAGGCAAACATAGCATCATCTTCCTTTGCTTGCTTCCGATGATGGCTGGCAGCAGGAGGGGAGACGGACGTCCCTGCTGAGGAGCTGGACAAAGTGGGTAGCCGGTCTGCAACTTTTGCTCGCTCTTCCAGAAACTTGTCAAACTCTGGGGCAAGAGAGCGGCAGACAGTTAGCAAGGAGGGAGGTTTGTGGGAAAGCCAAAGTGCTGCCAGAAACAGCTGGAGAAAGGGGTTGGTTGGCAAGTCTTACCTTCGCTGGTGACACCTTTTCCATCCTCTGACTCTCCCTAAGGAAGGAGGAGAGAGGCATGGTTAGAAGGAAGGTAGGCAAAGGCATTTCCACAGATATGATTCTTTGTCTGCATGGAGAGAGACAGGATAGTGCTCCCACCACTTCTGCAGCACAGACATGTTAGAGTGGCCCTGAGCCTCACTCCATTAGCTATGCCTCCCAGAAGGCCAATTATACTGGTGTGGTATTCCAAACCCTGTGTCCTTGGATTTTCCTCCCCAGCTCCCTCCAAGAAGCCTCTGCCACACATTCAGCAGTGCCGGTGCTGTAGTACACTGCCTGAAATCCAGCCCTGCAGACAACTCTGGCAGGACTGCTGGTTCCAGGAAAGCAGCCCCTCACTTACCACATCAGTGGAGAGCCACTTTTCTATGTCTTCCATGAAATTGGCTTGGGGAACTGGCACCTGGGACAGAAGGAAAGGGTGTGATGAGGCCAAGAAAAGAGAGGATGACCCAGGAAACTCACTCTGCAAAAAGAAAGCCCAACCCAAAAGCTAACCCCATTGCCCCACTGTTCAGTCAGCTCAGCCCTTCCAAGTCTAGCCAGTGCTACTGCAAAGCTCTCCCAGCTACTAATGCCACCGCTCACCTGCTTCTTCTGCCCCATCCACAGGCAGACACGCACAGTTTCCAGGATATGTGCCACTAAAAGTATCTGGGGTTTGGTAGTTGGCTTTGGGGTATTAGGCTTTCCATTTTGGTGAGGAAGTTGGCTGTTTGTGTTAGGCAGCCAGAGAACAAGAGACATGCTTTTCTCTGCACCTCCTCCCTTCTACAAACCAGTGACAGTCTGATGTCAAAGTCATGATGCTGAAGATATTGGACGTGCCAGGCTTGGCACCACATTAAGACACCTGCCAAGAAGTGATTCCCTCATATGATCATGGAGCACAGCAGGATTTGACATCACACCAAAGTACAGAAACAGACCCATCAAAGAGGAAGTCCTCTACAATTAAAGTAAATTTTACTCACATAAAGGATGAGGCTAGCTCAGAAGACTTCATGTCCCTGGCCAATGTAAACAGCAAGGAAACACCTTCTTAGTGGACAGAGGTAACTTTGAAGGAAAATAAGTCTGATTCAAAACCCCAGATCCTTTTCTCCAGTCACAAGCTCCTGAACAAAACTGAACAAGAAGCAGCCCTTGCTAGAGGCTCTCTAAGCAGAAGCACGAGAGAATATTTGTGGGAACTTACTTATTAGTCTCCTAATATGTATAGCTCCCTTGCTCTCAGGAAAAGGCAAGATCAAGACAAAGAGCAACACTTTCTTATCAAGGACAAGAAGATTTCCCCAAACACAGGAGCAAGTGCAGATAGTTACCACAGGTGGCAGATGGATGAATGGGGATGGAAGAGGATGTGTGAGATTAGGGAAGTTTTGAAGCGAACTGGCTCTGTCTACCCAAAGAGGAACTCTTTGGGGTAGAAGTGCACCCAAGCCAACTGGACAGCATGTGGGGAAACTTCCTTTAGCAGACATCAGTCTGGGCAGTGCCCATTTCAGGAAGACAGGCTAATGAGCTTCAGACCTGGGAGTGTGTCAAAGCCTCATTGGGTCTGAGGAGATGCAATTGCAAGAATTCCTGCTGCCAAAAGACCAAATTCAACAGCCTGAAGGATCAAACACTTTAGCTAGAGAGGAGGCCTTGAACACGGTAAAAGCTGGAATGTGTTTTCCTCCAAATGGGGCAGCTCATGCTGAGCAGGAGAGGCTGCAGGGGGAATAAATGGCAGCAGCATTCCTGATGATGCCACCTTCCCCGGACACCCACCCCAAAACAGGCTCTAGCTCAAAAGTGGCACATGCTTTCTTGGCCTCGGAGCTCCTAGGATTTTTTACTACAGACATGTTTACTTGAGGTAGGACTGACATTCTGCCTGCTTCCTACCAACCCTGGTCTCCACTACTTGCCCAGACCAGGGTTGCTGCACTTCAGTTTGCAGTCTCTGCTGATGTCTGCTGTGCATCCTCATGTGCTGTGCCAGCACCACCTCTAGTTCAGCAGCCCCAGCCTCCTTCCTCCCTGCTGGTACTCCATGATCTCACCATTCCTTGCCGCATCATCCACTTAGTCAGCTGGGCTCCATCACTAGAGGCACCAGAGTCCCCCTGGTCGAGAGAAAGCCTGCACTGAAAGCTGCTATCACAGAGGGTGAGGGAGAGGGGAGACAGTGGGTTTAGGGTGAGAGAAAGAACACACTAGTACAGGTGGCCTGCTTCTTTGATTGCAGAGAGAAGGCAACTGGACTTGGAAACCTGCTGAAGATGAATAAAACATACATTTCTAGGTGGAAATTTCCCTGCAGATATAAGGAGGCCATCCTCTTACTGACTGAGTCGGTCCCAAATTTTCTATAGTTCCCCTATTATTCTTATTAAAGAATGAGGTGTAGAGCCCAGGTAGGAAATGTGATTTGGTGGAGACTGGGAGTTATCATCAGTCATGTTAAGCACTTGATTTTTTCCAAGCAGACAGCACATTCATTGTGTTGGTGAGCAAGGAGGGTACTCTCATTCCTGGTGATGCACTAAAAGCTCTGTGACCACTTACCGTTCCTGTGTTCTGCTGCCGGGCATCCAGGGCACCAGCGAGTCCTTTGGAGGCTTGGGGATCTTCGTACTTTACCCTAAAAGCATGAAGTTAGATAACACACAGGCTGATGAGACGCCTCAGAGTGAAGAGCAGGAACTCCTAAACATATATTCAGGGCTTCTGAATGCACAGCTTTTCCTCTCATAATTCTGCTCCCAAGAGCTTCTAGAAAGGTGTGCAAACCCCTTACTAAAAGTGTAGCCCACCACAAAACAGACTAATCTACTCACTGCATTATCACTGTGGGATACCACAGCACAGCCGTAGTACCTGACAGGAGGATGATAACGCATCATACGAAAACAACCATCCAACAGACTGAAATACAGACTTACAGAGCTAGGTACATCAACCATGACACTCATCTGCTCTGGGGTTGACTCCAGAAGAGAGATTACTAACACAGATTGACCACAAGATTATAGCTACTTTAGAAAGGATTTGAGCCACAAGTCCCTCATACTGACCTACCTTCACAGACACAAACCAGCTCAAAACCATCCCTTTAACCAACACCACTCATGAACTGATGGTGGTGGAGACTCACTGGTCTGTGCTACTGAGGAGGTGAGACTAGATGATCAGAAGAGCCTGCCTAATGTTGCTTCAAGGTTTCCAAATGCACCATTACAGCAACCTCTTTCCACACACAGACACATCTCACCCATAATCTCCCTCACCCCATTTCTGTGTCCCCTCTATGCTGCTATGACACATGCTAATGCCACACATCACCATTTGATCCATGCAGAGTGGGGAAAACAGTCCGTCCATGCTGGGAGAATGCAGCCTCTCCCAGACACTCTCCACAAGTCTCCTCTCCAGCTGCTCCCAGGCCCCTTTTTGCAGATCCAGCAGACCATCAAGTGGAGCTGTTTCTGTTGGGGGCCAAAGGCTTGGGCCACCGGCGCTCAAATTTCTCAAAGAAGTGCTCATCAGTGAAGGGGCCGCTGTGGACTATGGCATCAAGGATGAAGTACAACGCTGCTATCATGCCACTGATGAGGAAGAACGGTAGGAAAGGCTTGAGGTGTTTCAAGCACTGCTTCACCGAGACACACATGAAGCACGGGGTGGGTCAGGAACAAACCCCAGCAGCCCTGCCTGTGTCTCCTGTCAGCACGTCCCGTCCAGGAGCAGCAGGGCAACGGATCTGTACAGACGGAGGGAGACACTGAGAGCAGAGGCTGGTGAGTGAAATGGGAAGCCTGAGCCAGTGAGAGTAGAGGCAGGAGTGCAAGTGCAGGCAGATGGAGGGCAGTGAGGAATAAATAGAAGATGTCTCGTTACTTGTGCTGAGATCACAAGCCTCAGTCCGTTAAGGATTGTGCCACAGCAGAGGATATGATTCCACGCCTGCCCAGATCTCCCTCAGCCTCCAGCTCGGAGCACATAGCAGTGGCTCAGATTTCAGACCCAGATCGGGTGCTGTTGGCACCACTGTTTTTGTCCTGAACTGCTTCTGTCCTCAGGCAGCACACCCCACAGTAAAACTGGTGGGGAAACCCATGGGCAAAACACATGAAGTTGTGTGTAGGCCACAGATTTCCCCACCACTTTTACCAGAAGCAATCTGAGGCAGAGGAATGAAAGGAGACATCTTTAGGAGACCTTAACTTGCTACTGCCCAGCTGCAGAACAAGGCACTCCAGTGGATGGAGATCAGGAGTGCAGGTTTCTGAGGGCTGGAAGAAGCCACGTGCCTGTGGACTCTACCGCTTGGTAACTGATGGAGAGCAGTGGGTGATTCTCACAGGCAAAACAGAGTGAAATCAGCTGCAGTCTCTCAGGCCAGCACAAGGTCAGCACAGCTCGTCAGCTCCTCCCAGAACAAGGATTCAGGAATCCACTCTTTGCAGTAGAGAAGAGACCTCTTCAGTTCAGCCAGTACTATGAAGACCCAACTCTTAGTACTATACACCAGAAGGTCTCAAACACACTATGGAGGAAGAAACATCAGTCTCACTTACCAACAGGGAAGCTGAGGCACAGAGCAGTGCCCTGCCTTGCAAACCACAACTGATTGCATGCTTCCTGCACTCCAGTTCAATGCTCTGCCATCAGGCTGCATTGATATTCAGCGATTCCCAAATTCAACATCACCCCAGGCAGGGCACATGAGCTCATAGACAGAGAAGAAAACTTAGCCAGTCCCACTCCACACCTTCATCTCCAGGCGCTAAACCTCCCCAGCTCATGTGGCACCACAGTCCACTAACACAGCAGTGGGGAACATGCACACTTAGAGACCACTTCCTTATTCCCATGCCCGGGAAGACACTGTGAAGAGGAGATGATGGCAGCAGAAAGAATGACTGGGAGCACACAGGTCATCCTACAAACACTGTGTGTCAGAAGAGTGCATTTCTATTGCATCCTACTGTCTCCCAGGAGCTGCTGCTGGTTGGGGTCACAGCCCTAGTTGCCCTGAGCCCTCCCCCTTTGCAAGAAGGCAGGACAGGACAGGGTGGGCTGATACACTCACTCTCTGCGCTGCTCAGCCAGTGAGCTGCCACGGGTCAGGGCAAACATGTCAAACTCTTCTTCCAGCTTGCCAGAGGTGTCGAGGGAGTGCAGTCCTGCGCTTACGCTGCTCGAGCCCAGGTCTGTGGGAGAGAAAGCAGGGTGAGCAGAGCACACAGAGCAGTAAACGGAGGGGCATGGGCTTGGAGAGTGTTAGGTGGAAAGCTAGCATCAGAACAGGCTATGCTGCGCTAGGCCTGCTCCTCCATCCTGCCCCTCAATGTGTGCAGTGTCGTGGGTGAAGTAACAGAAGCGGTTTCTTTGCCTGCTCAGCAGATATTTTTAGCTCAGTCGCAGGCAGCAGCAGCAGCATCAATTGACTGCACTGATGCTGAAGGCTAGATGTTCCTGACCATTTAAGACAACTCAGAAGGAATTGCTCTATAATCTGTGAAAGAGGATAACCTGTGCTTCTGGGAAAGCACCTCTGCGACAGATGAGTGGATTTTCATGACTCGGGCATCATCTGAAAAACCCTGACTTGAAAAATATCTCAACTGGCTTGTCTGTAAAAACAGTCTTGCCAATTTTCTGTAGCTGCATCCAAGCTGTACTAAATATGCTTAGAGCTAGAGAGAGCTTCAGGCAGCGCTATGTAGGCTGTTGGTATGTCTTGAAGAACCCTCAGGACCCCTCAGGCTTTTTGAATAAACAACCTGTCAAATCCTGGGTACCGAGCACAAGATGCTCACAGCTGCCTTTGCAGAACAGCTCAGCTGCTTTCCTTCTGCTGGACCCCAGAGATCAGCCTGACACCACACAGTGAGAGGCAACTGCACTGCTGCTAGGCATTGGCAAGGGAGCAACTTTCTCCCCTACCCCACTGGAAGGCCCAGTCCTTAGCCACAGCCTAATGCTGAGATCCTTCTAAGTCATGTCCACCTCCTGCGCAATGTGAGGTGTGGATGCTGAGACTTATGCGTGTGTATCTTGGGGCATATACAAGTTTCTTCATGAGTTTCTTAGTTAATAATACACCCTATTTCTCTAGGCTGCTTTATGAATGTGACTAAATAATTTTGGGATGCGATTCTAGGGCATGAATGGATTCCCAGAGCAGCACAGGGAAGGAAAAACCGCAAAGCAACATACTCATTCCAGCCAGCTGAGAGGAAAGGTTGTTGGTGACTTCAGGCTGTCTCACAGCAGAAGGAGTACTGGGTCCCAGGTCAATCAGGCTGTTCTCTGCCTCATTTGGTGCCTTTGAAGTAAAAATAAAAAAAAAAAACAAATGGAAGATGGTGAAGACTTTCTGAAGCTCAGACACCCTGACCCTGCCATCCTAGCTCATTAACACTGGAGAGGGAAGCTCTTCCGTACCCATCAAAAGGTAACAGCTGTGAAGCCTCTCCTTGTGAGAAGGGGGACAGTGATCAGAGAACTGGCTGGGAATAGTGTCCCAGGGCAGAATATGCCTTGGTAGCCAGCCTCCCAGCTCAGCTGGATGTCAGTAAGTCAGGTAGGTGCTGGTTCAGAGGACAGAATAGTACTCAGAGGACAAAGGGAGGGTCATATGGGAATTGGTCCTCTCGATGTTCAATACCAGAAAACCCTAACTGCTTTTGCTCTTTGGGTGAGAGGAAGGCTCCTAGTGGCAGGGAGGGAGAGGCTAGCAGTGGGAACTGGAGTGTTCTGAACACTAGAATGGCCAGGTGCAGCTGGGCTGGGAGAGCAAAGCCTACAGCTTGTAAACGGGGCAGACCGAACCTCTTTTCAATTCAGCAGGACACAGCACAGTTGCTCCAAGTTACCTTAACAGGCTGTCCTGTCCGAAGACGCTCGAACCTGCAAGAAAAATGACAGGATGCACTTCAGTAGGGTGTGCTTATTCAGCCCAAGATTTCTTATAAGGCTTGGCACAGTCTGCCCTTTCCTACATAGTAGGAAAGGGGGACCATGGCTCAGGGCCCAATTCCCCCTCAAGACCGAAGACACCACAACAAGGCCACACAGAGCTGATGTCTCCTGAGAGGTGGTGTGAGGAAGCTTCTTGTGATCCTCCAGAGCTACTTCTAACAAAAACGGTTCAAACCCAGCTCTCCATACAGACACAGGGACTAAATTCTCCAGACTTCATCCTAGCTTAAGGGATGGGTTTGATGAAACGGAAGAAAAAGAAAGGGGTGCTGATCCCACCTGGGCAAATCCTTTCTGTCCCTGTCTGCCTCGGAGCTAGAAAACCAGCTCTTTCCATGCAGTTCTCTCTTTCTTCTGGGTTATGCCACAGGGGCATCTTTATATTCCATCAGTAACTTACACAGTCGTTTTGAAGGGACAAGAATAAATCAGCAAAAACTGAGAACTGGCTTTGTTCTCCAAGATAGATGATACAGGCTGATACATCTTGAGCATTTTTCTCATGGGCAGATCAAAAGGGCTGCAAAGAAGGCCTTCAAGGGGCAGTAAACTCTTGTGGAAGATACAGGCTGATACATCTCGAGCATTTTTCTCATGGGCAGATCAAAAGGGCTGCATAGAAAGCCTTCAAGGGGCAGTAAACTCTTGTGGGAGAGCAGGGCAGAGAAGGGAGGAGACAGATACCTTTCATGGCGCAGAAACACATTGTTGAGGTTGTCATTGATGAGGAGCAGTTCCTCAGTGAGTTGCTCATGGAGGACACGGGGAATCAGCTCCATCACACGTTGCTGCATGGCTCTGCATGTGCGATTCAGCTCCTGCTCACAGCAAGGTGAAGTTACCAAAAAAGGTTAAGCTGAGGCTGAACACTGACAGATTTGGAAGTCTGACTGGGACAGAAAAACCCAGAGACTACTGGGGTCTGTCTTCAAGGGTTGATGGCCAACAGATATTGGTGCGAGAGGTAAACTGAATCTGAGCTTTACAGGCAATAATTGTATGCCTCTTGTGTAAGACATTACCCAGAAAGAAAGGCTCTCGCAGACTACAAGTCCCCATGTGAGATGATTCCAGACTCAATAGTGCAACTTCCCTTGCCCATTGAAACTCCACCTTCCCTGTGTCTCCCTTATCCCATCGCTCCGTGGTAAGTCCCACACTAAACTGTCCAGTTGTTCCCCATGCCTGGCCTGCATCATGCCCTAGTCCATCAAGTCATTGCTAAATTGAGCTGCATCTGCCACCCCTCCAGTGCTCCTTACTTGCAGCAGCTCCAGGTCAGAAGACTCGGCCTGGGACGGCACCAGCTCTGTCAACATCTCTGACATGACCTTTATGTTCCCATTCACCACTTCCAGCTCGCTGCGCAGCTTCCCGATCTGCAAAAGGGAGGAAAGTGAAAAAACTGTACTTGGAAAGACTTGGGAGATAGCTGAGGTAGCTCTGAATGGCAGTGCACCGCATGCGGGTGCACATTCACAAAGCCAAAGCGAATGGCCACGGGGGAGCTCATTTATCACCACTCAGTGTAGCTCTAAGGAGCTCCCAGCAGAAGGAAGCTCCATTACTCACCATCAAGTTCATTTGCTGGTAACAGATGCCAGGCCCTCACCTGGGATCTTTGGCCACTAACCTAGCCTTGATTTTTAATAGCCAGCACGGGCTACTGTCATGATTCAAATCCAGCTAGCAGCTCCTGTGTGGCAGCCACTCAAATAATTTCATTTCCAAAGCAGCGTAAGAGGGGAAAATATTGAATTCCCACTCACAAGTGAACCTTGGCTAAGTGTGCAGTTGAAGCTTTATTGCTCTGGTTTCAAAAGCTGCTAATGAGTCTCTTGAGAACAGTCTCTACCCTCTGTTCTGCAAGGGGATGCAACCTACTGACAGCTGGAGGTTTGGTGCTGAACATGGTGTCATACGAAGTCAGGGTGAGGAAGGAGAAAAGAGGATGGGGAAACAAGTGAAAAAGCCCTGGCTTTGGAAACCACGTAGCCAGACAGGGTTGATCCACATAAAGTCAGCAGTGAGGCAAGATAAACAAGGACGATAAGGAGGCATCTACTGAGCAAGCTTTTGCTGTACTGCACTACAAAGACCTTGTTCAAAACCTCTGTGTCTTGGTTCCCTGCTTCCCTGTAGCCAGGAGATCCTTTCTCTACCTGCAAGCAGCTCTGTCTTAGGAAAACATCACCACTCCATGTTTGTGGTATCCCAGCTCATCACTGTGACCACAACGGAGCTCTGAGGAGCTCTCAAGAAACTTTAGAGGAACATCTCCTTGCGGACAGAGTCTGGGGAAGGACCAAGTCAGCAGTCCCAGAACAGTGTTTGTGAAACAGCCCCCAAATGCAGGGAGAGTCAGCAGCACCACGGTGCTCATGTCCAACTCACCTGCTCTGGTGTGGGTGTGATGGGTGCATCACTGGATGTGCCTCTCCCAGTGGGCAGGGTGACAGGGTGGAGGATGGACTCTATCTGCTGAGGGGAGTTGACCGCAGGTGAGTTCTGTCCAGATTGGGAGTCGGAGCTATACACAGTCTACAGAGAGAAATGGGAAAAGTGACAGAGAGAAGGAGATGTTAGACACTCACAGCTGACAGGGCAGTGCAATTAGGAGAGAAGTGTTGATGGCAACTCCCCATCTGCTTTCAATAGCTCTTCCAGGAAAGTGGTTGTCCCGGAGCTTCTCCCTCCCCAAAAGCCCTCTCAATGCAAGCTAGGCTTCCTGAAGTCCCCTCATAGCTCCAGAATGGCAGCTGCCCAACACCCTTCTCTTCAGCAATGCTCCCATACCCTTTGTGGTGTGTGGATGGGTGACAGCATGTCCAGATCAGTCATGGGGAACTCCAGGCCCTTCCGTCTCAGGTCTTCATAGACAGCAACAACACCAGTCAAGTCTGGTGAGCTGCGGAAGGCGTCCGCCCAGGACTGGGGAGAAGGAAACAGAACAGCCCATCACCATTTGCAGTAGTCTTTTGTACAAACACCTGAAGACAAACGCTCTCTGAACTGGTGCAGATACTCAGGCTTCTTGGCTCACCTGGATGAGGGTCAGCACCTTGTCATGCACTATGGCAGGTGGATTGTTCTTCGGCAGGATTGTTCTCACCAGGACACCTTCTACAAAGTCCTGGCTGGACACAAGGATATGGAAGCGATGGCCGCAGTTTTTGACGCATGTCTCCAGGACCTTCAAAGGCAATGCAGCATTAGCTATAACCTTCTCTGCCTATATACGTTCCCCTTGTTGGCTTTAGGTACCCGTGCCTTCTCAGCCAGGGACTCAGCTTTACAGCAGGATATCACAGAGCTGAGAAAGAGCCCTGACCACTCACCGTCAAAGCTAGCATAACTTCATGGAAATTCTTATTTCCTACAATTCTCTTCTTAATGGCTCGGAAGGCATCTTTGGGCCTGCAGGAGAAATCAGAACACCAAATTGCCACAGCTTGGGACTGAGAACCGTGAGCAGAGACAGGCATATTTGCACTGTGGGGATAGCATGGAAAAGACGTGGTGACAGATCTGTGAGTAGAGGAGATGTTTGACTTTGTTTTCATGCAACTGTGAAGCTGAAAAATAGGTTTGCTAATTCTCCGTCAACATCACTGTGGGGTAGGACAGCGGGAGTGAAACCTACATTTTTCATTCCATGTAGCACCTTCTTTTTTACATGCTGCTCTTGACATCTCCACTGTGAGAAGGAGCAGTCTCCCTTGAATTCGCTGGCAAATCCCTAGGTCCAGAGTTAACAAGTCTGGCAGATTCTGAGCACCTCCGTGCAGGGAGAGGGAGACAAGGGCTCCCCCACCCACTTTGCACATGTCTGAGTGACCGTACATGAAAATACCTGAGAAGCAAACCCCAGCAGGACTCGCACAGTCAGAGGACTGAATAGCAGCCTGAGATTTTCCTCTCTCCTCAGTCACCTCAGTGCAGATTTTTACACTCCCAGAGGAGAGAAAGAGAACGTTATGAAGGAGGAAAAAACCAAAGTAGAAGAATTGCAAATATGCCTCTGGGAGATGGGAGGCAGCCTGGCTTGAACTGAGGTTTCTCTGGGGACCCTGAAGGCCTGTTAGAATGGCTCTCAGTGCTCACAAATATTACAGGGAAGCATCTAACAGATGCTTTGACAGCTTTGCTGTGTCTCTAGGTTTCCTAGCAGAGCCTCATCTAAGGGACTGTTGGAAGCCTAGCTTATTACCTCCACCAGTGCATGCTCCTACTACAGTCTAGGGATGTAGTGTTACAGGGTGTGTTGGGACCTGCTGCTGTACCCTTGCCAGCTCCCTTACCCTTCTTCAGTCTCATTAATGATGTCGCAGATCTCCATGTTGAGAGCCCAGTCCTCACTCCGCAGGGACCCATCGGTAGCTCTCTCTGGAAAACAGAAACCAAGACATGGCAAGGCTAAGAGTGGCTGTGGCACTCTCTGCCAGGACACCCCAGAGCCCAGCCACCTTCTCCCTGGCTTCCACAACATCCAAGGAGGTGAATCCACCTGCAAAGTCCAGGCCACCAAGTGCTCCCCGCTAGGTGTCACCACCATAAAGCACATGGCCGATGGGCACTAGGATGGGTGGTTGCTCAACTTTGCCCGCTCCACCCATGCTACCAACTCAGAAACACATACTATGTGATCTCTGGTGTCCTGCACACAAAGGGAGGGGGCTCAGCATGACCTCAGCTCCACAGCTGGAGAAAAAGGGGGTTTAGTTGCTTTGTTGCTGCAGGGCCAGAAACCGTGTATTTGGTCTGGTCACACTGACATGGATCTAATGTCAATGGCACCACTCTTT
This sequence comes from Tringa tobata, assembly GCA_033628505.1. NCBI lineage: Eukaryota > Metazoa > Chordata > Aves > Charadriiformes > Scolopacidae > Tringa > Tringa tobata. The sequence goes on along the minus strand of JAHREE010000193.1, from coordinate 7,287,161 downwards.
GTTTGCACCGAATTAAGGAGACAAAAGAATCAACCCCCTTCTTTTTACATGGACCCTACAAAAACAAACGAGCAAACATAAGCAGCCAAAGCAGGGCTCTCTCTTGTTTAACATTTACATCTCTCCTCTGACCTTCTGGGCCTTGGGGAGTATGGACAGAAGTGGACTGCAGGCTGAAGTTGAAGCAATATTGTTTCAGCTTTGATTGTGTCCCCTTTAATTAGGAATTCCTCAGTGAGCATTGATGTTATTCAAGGCAGAGATTTGGGAAATGAGCAGCTATTACCGGGAGCACCAGTGTCTCCACCCTATAATCAGCCATGTCTCGGTCCTGCCAAGCCAGATGACTGATGCCTTCAGGGACACCACCAGTGCCTGCGGCAACAGAACCATCAGCAGCACAGGCAGGACCCCAGCACTCTCCAGACCACTGGGAAACACAGAGATGTAGCAGATGGCAAGCAGAGGACATGAACAATCCTTCCCAGCTCTCCCATCCGATAAAACACCTGACTTAGCACTGGGAAAGAGAATTAAAACTAGCCAGACCGGTTTAGCACCTACCAGGTTCTCTTCAGGAGAGCTCGGACCCAACAAGGTACTTAAAGAAGTATATTTTCAAAACTGCTGGCCCTTGCTCCTGTGGGTCCTCTACCCCTTTGCAGAGGCTCTTCCCCTGCAGAGCTGCCTTTTCCTGCTTTTGACCAAGCAGCCAATGATCCCTCTGTGGGAATGAAATGAAATGCCCATTCACGCAGTTATGGGATAGGGCCATAACACAGGAAAAAGCAGATTTTTTTAACTCCTGCCTGGGTAAGCACATCCATCATGTTTTGGGATGTCCTGTTTTTAAGGCTCAGGAAGAGAGCTATTCACAGCACTGTGCAACGCAGCCTCTTAGGCACGTGCCCCTCCCACAGATTACACACCACAGCATGAAGCAACCTATCCAAACCTTAACACAATCCTGCCGCCACCTTTTCTGTTGACTGCAGAATGTATTGATTACACTGTGATTATGCTGATTACATTGTGGGCACAGCCAGATGGAAAAGGGCAATCAAGGGAAGGAGAGCGGCAGAATGTTCTTGATGCTCTTCCGCTTTTCTGAAGGTCTGGCTACTACTGTAATATCCTGAAGGACCCTTGATTCAGATGAACTTTTGTCACTTTGAGTATTAATTTTATATAGGAATCCTGTTCTCTTGCAGATCTAAGCTTTGTCAGCGAGGCACAGGAGGTAGCATTGCATTGGGTGATGTGGTGGAGAACATATTCAGGGCAGTGGGCTACAGGGGAGCGGGTCTGGTGCATCAGGGCACATACCAATGAATGAGTGAAGCTGGGCAATGCATGGGGGAAAGTGTTTTCCATCAGGGCTCCTTTGGGATCAGGACTCATCACAGCAGCAGAGCTCCAGGTTGCCTCCTGCTCTGGGACACCACACGACCAGCCTTCCCGGCAGGCAGATTGCAGCTTAGGTCAGTCTGATGAATTTGGCACACATGGTCACAAAGCCACCCTTCACTTGCACTGTCCTCCGGCATCCTCTGCTCATAACACACCTTGGTTTGAACCCCAGCCTAGCTAGAAGTTTCTCCGTACTGTTTGCTGCCGCTGGCAATGAAGCACACAAATCAATCACACAGGGGTTGCTCTGCTGAAAGGAAGTCCACATCCACTCTTCTCACCCCTGAAGAAAAACACCACAGATGAAAGGAAAAAAAACCCCACAACTCAGGAACAGGGCTGAGCCTGCTGGGAAGCTCTGAGCTTCAGAAGAAACTAAGGATGAAATAAAAACTGCCTTTAACCATCAAGTCCTTGCTGTTCAAGCCTCCCCAGCCCTCCTCATCCTCATTTTCTCTGCAGTCCGCAGTGTTCACTCAGTCTGCAAACACCCTTCCTTCACTTCCCCATGTTTGGTGGCACTCTGTAACCTGCTCCCTACCACCCCCCTTTTTCCTCCAAGCACACCAGTCCTGACAAGGTCGGGCAGCAGGTTTGCTTTTCACACAGGAATGCAAACAAACCCTGCATGCTCCTTCACCTGGCCGGCCATTTATGGGAAAATGAGGCTTCCTCAGAAGTGACACACTCTGCCCCACTGTTACCCCACAACGCTGTGACCATCCTGCTATTGTCACCCCCATTCACACGCTGGTCAACCAAGAGCTGCAGGAAAGCAGCAAACCTGCCATAAAGGCAACGTGGGCTCAAAAAATACAAAGCTGGAAGAGCACTACTAGGGCATATGGAAAACAGGAACGTGACCATGAGGCATTTCCAAGGACAAAGCATTTGAATGTACTCAGCACAGACTAAGGCCTGGCCTAGCTGTCCTTGGGAGAGCTGGAGCTAATGGCCTTTTAATCCTCCTTGCTTTCAAGCACGAAGGGACTGTCCAAGCCTAATAAGATATGTTGGCGTTTTCTCTGAAATCCTGAACTTTAGCCTTTTACTAAAGCCTGCAGAAGGGAAGAAAACAAAGTCTATTCATTAGTCACATGAAGGATCAGGGTGGCTGGCCCCGTTTCACGAGCCGTAATTAGCACATGAGCTGTCTGCCCCTCAGAGAAATCTGAGCCCGGGATGGCTTGGGGACAGCGACGAGTCCCTAAAAACAGCGAGCACAGGAGGCAGGGCATGGCCGCCCGCCCACCACTCTGCCTGCCGGGGCTCATCGGGCAGCATCTCCTTCTGCGTGCTAAGGAGCTGAGCCTGACCTGCCACAGAGAATTCCCCCGGGCAGAGGTTATCAGCGAGCGTACGCATGCCGTCTCCCTCCGAGCCCGAAACCAAGTGGCTGCTGAACGTACAGGAGGCCCTTCGTGGGGCCGCTTCAAAGCCATGTCGTTTTGGCAGCCAGGCCGGCTCCCCGGGTGTGACAGCGCCGGGGTTTGTCTGATTCCAGCCTGCTGCCTCACAAATTGCTCGGGTCGACCCAGAACCGCTGAGGACTGACTGTGGTGCGGGTTGAACCAGAGCATCGACTCCTTCCCAGCCTGGCATTTGGCCTGCTCCTGCTGACGGCAACTCGGTTACAAAAGTTATCTGGGACCATCAGATAAGAAACACCTCTGAGCCCGGCATAACTGGCAGAACAGAACTGTACCTTGCGTTGTGCCATGAGTAGATTTCACACCTTTGCTTCCTCTCAAGTTTATTGCCCCTGCTCTTGTGGCCCACTGTGGGGCTGGCGATCCCACCCAGCCGTCCCCGCGGCAGCGCACCAACGGTACAGTCGACATTGCGGGGAAGTACCGGGGCTGGGGACAGGAGATACTGCACAGGTTCCTGCCCCGTCACAGCTCTGGAGCACCCGTAACCAGCCAGGCGCCCTTCAGAAACCCTTCGCCCGTGACATGCTCTGCCATAGCTCGTCAGAGACCGTGTGCCCTTCCTCCCAAGTCAGGCCCTTAACCAGCATTCCACACAGTCCTCGGTCCTGCTGATTCTAAATTTGCCAGCAAAGCATCAAGCACCTTCTCACCCTTTTCAACAGGTCACCGGCATTTCATTGCACGGGACAGCGTTTTTGCAGAATCACAGAACGCTATGGGGTTGGAAGGGACCTCTGGAGATCATCTAGTCCAACCCCCCCAAGCAGAAAGCAACGCAACAGTCCTTTCTCCCAACCTCTCTTCAATGCATCACTCCCCTGGCCCCAATCAGCACCCGGTACAAGTCTCCTTGCTAAGCCTCATGCTTTTGCTTCCCTTGAGGAAACTTCAGCAGCAGCTCAGGCAGGACTCCACCATTCAGCTTCACTGTATTGCTCCTCCAAAGACAGAGAGGACAACTCACTTTCTAGAGAGAACAAAGATATGGTTCCAAATCTGATTCAAGGATGGTGGTGGACACAGACTCACACTGACATTGTGCTGTGGGTCTCTGAACTCCTCCTCCCGCTGCTCCTTTCCTGTGAATCAGCTCAAAGTCTTCAGGATCAAATAGCCCTTTAATTGCTGCCTTTGCCTCTTTTTCTCCAGACAGAGCGGGCACAGAAGACAAGGCAATGCCTTATTGAGAAGCACTACCTTGAACAGGACCACCTGGTGCTGAGAGGAGAGTGTTATTGGTAACAGCTGGTAACTGCTTCCCACCAGCTCCCAACTCGCAGAGGGAAGCGGGGACATCTGCAAGGTGGCATCCAAATGGCTGTGGGGATTTTTGTGGCATACTGTGTTGTACCTGCCTCCCTTACTCACCCATGTGCAGAGGAAATCTGCTCATTCTTACCTGCTCCCTCTTTACAGTCTCAACTTCTCCTGGTTCTCAAGCTTAACCCAACCCCCAACCTTAAAAAATCCTCTTCACCTCTGTGCTACGCTGTTACTTCTTTCTCTTGCCTGCCCTCATTCACCGAAATAAACTGTCTCTGTCCTCTTGCTATAATTACTAGCTATTACAGACTTCCAGGGCCAGGAGAGAGTGTTGGTGGTTTCCTTTCCATTCTCTCAATTTGAAATTAGAATTTTGATTTTGAAGTTTATCTTAGCTCCTAGATGGAGGCACAGTGGATTTCCCTTTTGGGGGGCGGAATCCAAACTACAATGTTTCAGCACTCTTTAGAAAAATTTCCCACTGGTCAGAAGTACTGTGTTTAAAAAAAACACAAACACCAAACACCACACAACAGAAACAAATATCAAAAAAACCCCAAACAAACAAGTATGTATTCGTCTTACTTGGGAAGATACATCACAGTCCAAAAACAGAACAGAGGCAACTTTTGTGACTAAATCTCAGGACTGGGAGCAAGAAGCTAGAAAACCTACTCCTCTGCAACTGACTCATTCTGTGACAGATCACTGAGATTATCAGAGCATCAGTTTCCTTGTCAGCAAAATAAAGGGGATTTACTAGATTAACATTAATGAAGGAATTTGAGAATGTCACTGCAGTGTGCCACAGAAGATTTTTTTTTTTTTTATTCCATAACCTTCATCTAAAGCTATTTTGAGACTTTATAAACTGTATCGAGCATACATGACTTTGCCCGAGTAATTTACAAGGACGCAGTGATAGCTTTCTGCAGACAGCCCAAAGCAGCAGCGCTAGGCAGGTTTGGTGATCAGGCTCATGGGTTCAACATGCAGCTGCCACAGACCTACCAAACAAGTTTGGATAAGTCATGTTCGCGTCTCAAATTAAACAGGGAAGATAGCATTTATCCATGTCCCCAGGATGTTGATAGGCAATGTTCAAAAGGAGAAAACATTCATATTTTCAGCCACCAGTCCTTTCAAGTCCTCCACACTGAGTTCCTTTCTCATACGCTGCAACTCCTCCACCCCTTTGGACTCCCATAACCCAAATCAACCCCAGCCATTAAGATTTCTCTACTGTCACACCTCTGGTACTAACAACTCCAAACTCCTGTTTGACAGCACTCTTGAAATACCTTTTTCTTCTTTGCTATTGGTTTGTTGTTTGAAAATCCCTTTTTTAATCGAAACAAAGCCCAGAGGGAACCCACTTACAATCTGGTTACTATACTGATCAGAAGATCCTGAGGGCAAAAAGTGATCTGTGACATCTAAAGATAACTTCAGATTGCCTCTACCCAAACACAAAAACGTATCTGATGTGCTCACTGAGGGAATCAAAGAGCATTCATTCTGGAAAGGGCAGGAAATGGCTTCTCCTGGAAAGTGTGATGGAACATGTGACATTCATCTGGGGAGACGTCAGAGATCATCTGCAGGTATTTGTTACAGAAAACCTTTCCTGGTGATCCTTCCCCCACCTTGCTCTAGTGCGTCTCACCTATCTCGCCCAGCACTAGAGTGGCACATGGCCCTGGCCCCAACCCACGTCACTCGGACACTGCTTTGAGCAGCCTCTGAAAAAAGTGGTGCTTCTGAAAGCATTACCTAAAGCAGCTGCTTGCTCCCTTCTCACCCCAGCCACAGCAGCCTAGTCACCTGTGCGAGCACACCGAAAACAACTGAATCGGGGACCAGACGTTCACAGCGAAGAACACAGGTCCACACAAGTGGCAAAACACAAGACTGAGCAAGTACATAGATGGCCAGTGTGCAAGCTGGAGAGCTTAAACACGCAACATCAATCTCCAAGCAAAACCAGAAGGCACTTTGATAATATAACATGGGATGAATTTTTCTTCTAAGTCCTTTAAGAACTGCATCTCTGTTTTGAGAGCTGTTGACGGTCTTGTTCTTTCTAACTGTAGCATCTTTTTGCTTCCCTTTCTCACACTACGTCCTTCTCCCCTGTTCATCTAGCTGACGAGCACAGGGACCAAGAGAGACTGCTTGTCCGTGGGCCTACAAGGTCACGGAGTGGACGCTACGCTCCTGCTGTTGATTTCACTGGGCGGCTGGTACTCAGTCCTGCGGGAAGGCCCGTGGTGCAGGGGAGCTGCTCTCCACAGGG